>VZRL01012171.1:577681-645725 GCA_013397895.1 Origma solitaria | reverse complement strand
CCGCGGTGCCCGGGGCAGGCGGGGCGGCGTCCGCAGCGCCCCCGGCCGGGCCGCAGTGCCGGGAGGCCGCTGCTCTCGGCGCTGGCCCCGCGCGGGGGGCGGCATGAGGGAAGGAGGAAGGGAGGATGCCCGGGCAGCGGTGGGCGGCACCTGGGCACCCACCGGCAGAGGTGCCGGGGGGGACCCCGGGCTCGGGCCGCCGCTGCCAGCTCTGGTATCATATGAAATACCAGGGGGAGAAAGCGTCCCTGTCCCATCGCCGGGTTCCTCGTGTGGCTCTTCCCTTGCCTCCTGTTCCCTTCGTGCGGGCCGATGCCTGCTCGCCGCGGGCAGCAGGTACAGCGCGGCTGTGCTCCGACACCGGGGCACACGCGTGCTCCAGCAGCCAACTCCAGCGTGCCCTGGAGCGTGGGAAGCTGGCATGGAGGGAAGCTGGCATGCACACACCTGGCCCCAAGCTCTCGTGCCCCCCGACAGTGGGATCAGGTGGGCATCGCAGAGATCCCCAGCCAAATTTCTCTCAAGTTCACCCATTTTTCAAAAGGTTGGTGGTGTGTTTTTGCAGGGCAGGTAGTGCTCTGGTGGAGTACAGCGTGGCACTGCCGGGGCTGGGAACTGCAGTGGCGAGCAGCTGCTCACGCCTCTGAACTCTCCCAGTTGTGACCAGAGCCATATTGGGGGGTGGCATTGCCATCACATCAATGGCAGTCAGTCGGGTCAGGCGTCACTTGCAGGCCAACGCTGGATTGCAACCCACCGCCTGAGCAGTCGAGGTGAAGGGGTGGATTTAACCACACGGGGTTGGGTTTGTCTGCGTGGGGAATCAAGTGAGTTGCTCTTTGGTTTTGGTGCTCTGATAACACTTGTGCAGAGAGCTAGTTGGGGGGAAAGTCAGCCTGGTGTTTGTTTGTACCCTCATCAACTTTGCAGTACTTTGCCCATGTAAATAAACACTTTCTCTGCATGGGGAAGTTGTGAAATATACGAGGGTGTGAATTTCCGACCAAGCTTCCTGGGTGAATGCTTTATTATAAGAGGATATATAGGCAAGGAAGATAATTAGGATTAAGGTAGGATATAAATTCACACCAGAATAGCTATTTCTGAGTAATTTTGATTCAGATTCCAGTTCCACATTAATTTAATTCCTCCAGCACATTAAACACACAAAATAATGTGGTGATTTCTAATGACTTTTATTGTTCAGGTGAATTAGTAATCCACCTGACAAGTTGTCCATATGAACACAGAGCTAAATATTCAGTTAAATAACCAAATCTTGCTTTGCCCTAAGAGGATGCTTGTGACAAATATCCTTCCTCCAATGGAGAAAGTCCTTTTCTGAATTGAGTGTAGTTTGTTCCTCTTAAAAGCATACTACCAAAGAAATGGAGTAAGTGTGCACTGAGGAGGAGAGAAGCAGTGCAGAGCTGCTGCCGGTAACAGCATTAGTTCACGGGCAGGTCTGAAACACTGCTTTAACAAAACAAATTCGTGACACTTCAGGGAGACACCATGCAGAGCAGCCTCAGGTTTACTCTCATGGTTATTCCCCACTACTACTGAAAGCATTTGACAAGCGACTGGTACAACAGTTACTCTGTAAATATTTGCTATGGGGGGGTTAACACCCCCCTGAGAAGCCTGGGTAGCTCCCGGCTCATGCAGCTCCTCAGTTGTTCTTGCTGAAGCCTTGGTCCCCTCTTGTTTCACACAGTTCCAGCTGAGGCTCTGCCTGCCTTTGCTGATGTTCTGTTTCATGGACCAGCAAACACAGCGTGACAGACCCAGTGGTGGTGTCACATGTGGCTTCACCTCCCAGTACCCTGTGGGTCATCTTGTAAAGTTTTTCTTGAACCATCTGTCTTGGTAGGAAGACTGGAGGGAGGATGGTGAGTCTGTAGGGCAGTCTGGAATCAACCCAGCAGAACTTTGGAAGAACTTCTTAGGAAGAAATTCTTTACTGTGAGGGTGGTGAGGCACCAGAAGAGATTGCCCAGAGAACTTGTGGATGCCTCATCCCTGGAAATGTTCAAGGGCAGGTTCGATGGGGCTCTGATCAACCTGGTTTAGTGGAAGGTGTCCCTTCCCATGGCAAGGGGGTTGGAACTAGATTGTCTTTTAGGTCCTTTCGAAGCCAATCCATTCTATGATTCAATGACCTTGGGTTTGGGGGTGATGCTGTGTGGAGATGCTGTACAGCTACAGCAGGACCTTCAGACCAGTGTCTTGGTCCCATGTGGAGAATGGGAATGCTGTGCTCTGCCATCTCTGGGTTTGCTGGGACTCTCCTGCAGAGGGAATTATTCAGCAGCATGAGTGCCTAGTGGGGTGTTCTGAGGGCAGGTCATGCTAAGAATCCAGCAGGGCTGTTAATTCACTTGTTCCCTTTGGAGACAAAGTGGGCACCTGGAGTGCGTGGAGTGTCTCCCCACATGGGTGATTATCCAGGGAGCAGTTTGTTGCTGTTAGCAGTACCCTGTGTTGATTCCTGCCTGCTCTGTGCATGTGCCTTTTCCCCCAGAAATGGACTTCTAGGGGCATGACACTTTTCACATACTCCTATTTAATATGAAGAATAACCTAAACCCTGACAATGACAGTATTTGAGAGAAGAAAGGGATATGTTAGAACAATAAAATGGAGCATTTTTTTATACCTTCCCTTTTAAACATGACTCTAAAATTTAAAAAGTATTAAAATAAGGTTGGAGAAAGGTTGAATAACACAAATGTATGAAACAATGATTCCTTTTTTGTCTACCTCAACAAAATATTTCAAGTTAATCCAAAGTTAATTTTCAGAGGGTTTCATTTGCTTTTGAAAAGAACTTAGACTGTTCTTCCTCTCCAGTGACTTTTTCTTTGTGCCTTTTTGCTTGTTCAAACACCAAGCTGAGAGTCTTATTTGTCCAGCTGGTTTCATCAGGAGTGTTGCTCACTCAGGTGAGCTGTTTTCAAGTAAATGCTGACCAGCTGAAATTCTGGCTTGTTTAATTTCCTAGAAAAATATTATGACCCCTGAACAGGGGTTCTGCTTCTGATGCTGACTTGCTCAGGGACTGCCTGCAGTGCAGTTCGCTTCCTCATCTCTAAAGCACAGATAATCTGCATGTGTGCATGCCTGGGGACTATGGATAATAAAATATAATGGAAGTGTTAAGGGTATTATAATTGTTTTAAGGATGTACTTCACTTCATGCTGTTCAAATACTTCCTGGGCTTCAGGGGAAAGAAAAGCATTGTGTAGTAGAAGGTAGTATACCTTAAAAGAATTTATTTTGAAAGCCAGTATGGGGTGAAATAAATTTTTTCAATCTGCTTGGACATCTCAGTCCTTGGCCCTTCACACTAGACTATCTGAAAATTGTGACTAGAGATGGGGATAATTGAAAATACAGTATAATAAAATCAGATTTCCCTCTCAGTTCAGTGACCCCCCAAACTGGAGAGCAAATAGGTATTTGTGGCTTTCTGTGTTGAGATACATCCAGTTCTAATACATCTAAAGAACTTGGAGGTGCAAAGCACCTTGTAGTAGATGTAGTAACCATCCTGTCTGGACGTTTCTCTGCTGTAAACAATAAACATGAATACACTCCACAACTTCCATCACTTAGATAAAATGAACCTCCAGTTCCTTCTCTAGGGAAGCCCAGTGTTTTTTCTTAAAGCTCCTGAACTTTGAACTGTACATTGACCTTGTCCTTGATAGTGTTTTTTCATAAATTCATTCTTAGGGCAGGTGTAGCACAGTTATCCAAGATGGCATGGATGATTAGATTACATTTGCACAGTGAGCTGCGACGTGTAGGTTTTACTCATCATCCTCTGCTGGATAAAATAGCAGAAAATGACTCAATCTTTTGCTGCGGTAGCTGAGTGTGTGTCAGAGCTTGTGCAGAGGCAGAGGAGGGATCTGTTGTAGTGGGTTGTTGTGCTCCGTGGAGCTGTTTCCCTTTGCCATGTCCTTTCTCAAAAACTCTGGAAAGACCCTTCTGTTTCCCAGTTTGCCTCCTAGAGTTATGTGTTGAGTGCACGTGTGGTAAGCATGAGTACTTTGCTTATGAACTCTTTACTGCTCTTCCTGGTGCCTGTTAAATGTATCCTCTTCCCTTTTCTCTTGTGACTAGTGATTAAATACAGTTCCGTGCCTCTGGAAGCACCAGCAGTGAGGTCCTGCAGGCCATCGGTGTAGCGGTCACTCCATCATGCTAAAAGTCCTTTTCACCACACTCAGTTTAACTCTTAATGGAGCAAATGCTGTTCTGGAGAGAGCAAGGAAGTGTTCAGAAGGAGGGGATATTGTCTTGCACACACACAGACACACACCTTTTTTATCACCTCTTCTGCTTTCTAGGTTCATATTTACACACAGATAAATACTGTTATACGTGAGCATCAATGTTACCCTTTGTCATGGCAGTGAGTCTGGAAAACCTTTTGGATGTCATGGTGTCAAACCCCATTACTCTGATATTGTGAAAGGTCTTGCTGGTCTGTAGAGACCTTCATCATGGGATGGACCTTTTGGCTTGATCAAAGTTGAAGAAATACCATGACTATTTTCTCTTCTGAGACCTTATCATTACTTCTGTGAGGTTCCTAGAGGTCTTTGGCCAGGCAGATGTTCTCAGCCTGTCTTCACTGTAGCTTTGTTTTGAGCAGCTACTTTGCTGTATGTTTGCCAGGATGTAAACTGACTGGAGGGTTGCAGGTTGAAAATAAACCACAGGAGTTGGGGTACAGCTGCTTGAAGTCTACATGAATTCAGAGTGAGTCTGGAGAAGTTCATGGAAGAGAGAAGTATTGAGGATACATAATCCTCATCAGGCACAGAAGGTTCCCGAGCTGAAAATAGCTGGAGGGTTGGAGTGTATTAGGGATATCTATCATATATTCTGGCACTAGCAGTTGTCATGCTGTTGGAGACAACTCCTCTTTGGCAGGGGAAATAATCAAACTATATGCAATCTGTTTTAATTAAATGAAGTATCAGATCCTCTCAACCTACATTCTGCTAAACTTTTCTTCATCTCCTGTTAGGAACTTTCAGTTGCTTATGTCATTCAAGTAGCTAATCTCTAATCAATCCATTTGGCAGCTGGGGAGACTGTAGTGTTGTCAGTGAGGTTTTGCCAGGACATTAGAAACTGGCTGTGGGAAATACTCAGAATTTACAGTCCTTCTTTCCATGGCTACATCATGGTGGTGGTTGTTAGGTTTTGATTGAGCTGAGCATATAGATCTGCCTCGTACACAGATAATCCTCTCACAAATGACTGACATTTATCGTAGTTCATATCCTTGCTGGCAGCTTCTCATCTTCATGGTGCCTGAGTGACCTTGTATTTCATGCTGCTGAAGGACACTCTTTTCCTAATATTACAGTTCTTGAAGTCACCTAATCTTCCAGCACGCCATTCTGTTTACATGGATTTTGACAATACCTCCAATACCTGCCATCAACACATTTCATTAGCACTTTTATGATCTTTTTACCAGTGTTGTTAATGAGAAGAAAAAAAAATCAGAATAATTCCTCTGGTACCTATGTTTATATATACTATAGAGACTTTAATTTTGACATTTCTTCTGCATTAAAATATGTGGTGATGCTGTGTGTAGATGCTGTACTGGATGAAATCAGCACACAAAAGTGCTGGATTGGCTCAGTGTGTTGGAAGTTTTATTGTCAGAAGTATTATCAAAGTTGACTGATTGATATTGGTGACACTTTGCTTTCAAGTCTGCCATAGAGGTTCTACTCAGTAACTTAATACCCCCATCACTTTAGCAGCTATTATGTGACTAAAAATAGTTGTGGTAAGTAGTTTTGAATTTTTCCTATTGTAATTAGGGTTATTATCTATTCCTTCTAAATGTATTCAATTAAGATAATTGTCTTTCACATATCACATATAGTATCCTTAAACTTGTCAGGTCTGTGATTGGTGACACATGAAATATTGAGCAACGGATAAAATAGCTTTAGCAACAGTGACCACGGTAGCTGATGGGGAATTTCAGTGTCTCGTGTGTTTATTTGCATAATAATTTGTTTCATAGTCGGTCTTCAGTGAATTGCTAAATTGAGAATACTTCTTAATTAGCCCATGTGTTATGACATCTGAGAAATTATGCCTGGATTTGATTAACTACAGTTGAATGAAATGGAAAGGAAACCCACACTTCTGCCCGAGGAAGTAACCTAGTAAGTTTTGCAGAATGCAAAGCTCTATTTCTCCCTGAGGCTGGGGATTAGCCTGATTGACAGCACGATGCCCACTGCCTGTGGTCTGACACTGACACTGGGAGTGAGGTTGGCAATTCCTGGACTGACATCTCTGCTGCTTTCTAGCATCCCTGGGAAACTCCAGATGCAACACTAGCTGGTGCCGCTGCCAGTGGGTGGGGAATAGGTGCCATCATGTGGCTTGTGTTCATGGAAGCTGTATAAATTTGACATAGGTTCCTTGATGCTTTAAACTATGGGAGAGATTCTGTTTCCTTTCTCTTTTTCGGTCTAGAACACATCCTGAGAAACATCTCTTTGACCTGCCTACCATAAACCACAGACTTGACTGTAACCCTTTTCCCACACTGCAAATTGAGCTCAAGCTGAAAATACCTTGAGCTCATTTTGCCTATGCCCAGTCTTTAAGTGCCTGTTGTCTTGCGCTGGTGATAAAGCCTTCAGTTAAGGACTGCAGAAGCAAGTATTGATCATCTCTGCATTTTTGTAATTCTGGTTGGACAAGGATCTCACTGCTTTTGCTTTTGGTTTTGCTCTCCTTTTCTAAAGGATGTAGCCTGGAGATCCTCAGATGTGGTACTGCACTGTATGGCTTGGAAACCTATCAAGGAAGTCTATGCAGGAAATAAGATCAACTCTATTGGAAGTAAAATTTGCATATTTGCAAAACTTCTGCTAGTGTTACATCTTGTTGAATGTCTTGATTTAAATGTGAGCTGATTGTCCTCTTAGTTATAAGGGGAGAGGGAAATAAACAAAATTCACTTAGTGGAATTGTATACTTTAATTTGCTTGGTTGCAAACCTGTATTATTGGTTAATTCACACTAGATTTCCCAGCTGCCAGGATGAATGAACAACACCATACTGTACAATTATGACAAACTCCGTTAAGATTTGTATTCAGCTGCTGTTACTTGTATGTCCCCAGTGGTTTGAATTCCATTTGTGCCGTGAGGAAATTGCAAAACAAGCTGTGCATTTTTATGCTGATGAAAATGCTGAAAATAGACAGTGATAGCGTTTCAAAGGGGGACAAGAAAGAAAAAGGATAGCAGAATATGCCAACTTTTCAATCCAACTCACAGAAACCATTATAATAAACCACATTTATGCTAATTATATAACAAATAAAGTCACATTTCACGTGTAGAAAAGGAAGCTCCTTGTTCTTTATAGTATGTAACTTATGCTCTACTCCTGTGCACAAACTCCTAAACATCCTTTTTCCCCAAATCAGAGTGCTTTGCAGATCCTGTAGGGTTCATGTGAATGGATCAATTTCAGTGAAATATTTTAGCTTGCTTTTTAGTGTCTGCTGTATAAACTTATCTGTGACACCTTTATATTTAAACATTTTTCATTATACCTGTGCTTTTGGCATGAGTTTAAGGACAAAAAAGAAGTCATTTGGGCTCTAAAGTTAAAAGCCATGGAAGCAGGATGTGAATATTTGCAAATTCTAGGTATAAAAGGCAGTAGCTATTAATAATTGTCACTATGCCTTTTATCTCAGTTATTATGGTTTGCTTTGGGTTAGTGTGACCTTGTAAAATGATCTTACAGACATTGTATTAAGTTAGGGTCAATTACTAATTTAATAATTTAAATCCTATGGTATACAAATACCAGTGCATGTGTATTCATAGTATCAGTAAGGATCTTCTGCCTTCAGTTTTAGAACTGAATTAACCCATTAAACCATAAAATGCCAGATGATTTCTAGTTTTCTTTTTTTAAAATATTGATTGTGAGGAATGCAACATTTTTTTTCCTTGTTGGTGAGGAGGCTGCCTTTCTTTCTCTGCTTCCTGAACCTCATACTCAAGCCTTTATGTGACTGAGACATACATGGGCTCCATGAGTTAGAGTGATAAGGAAAGAAATAGTTCAGAGCCTCTCCAGCAGACTTCTGTTTATTTACAGCGTATGTTTTATCTGTGTGTGTGCTTTATTGTGGTAGCTTCTCCTGCAGGTGCCCCTTCTGAGCCTCTCTGCAGGTCATGCATGTGTCAGTACCAGCTCTCTGACTGTGGAACAATTGGTACCAAACATGGAGCGGTGGCTGCTTGAAATGGTACCACTGGAGAATGAAATGTATGTCAAACCATGCCCTTCGTGATGAAGTAGACAGCATCCAGTTTGTAGGTCAGTATTAAGGAGCAGGAAGCACTGCATTTTGTGTTAAAAAAATACAACCTATAGAAAGGGACCCTAAAACCCCAAATCCCACAAAAAAAACCCCAACAGAAAATTGAGGTCCAGACCACTTGTGAACATCAAGAATTTATGATGTGGCTTGGGGGAGGGAGAGGGAGGGAGAGCAGGTGTTCGGGGTTTGTTTATACATTTTTAAAGATGATAAGCATTTAATTGTGGTTTTCTGGCCAAGTTCTCACCGAGAGCTAGACCCTGTGGTCCTAAAACACTTGGTAATTTCAAATGGATGTGGTAATCATTTGCTGTCGTAGGCTGCTACTGCACACTGTTAAACAGATGCTCCAATTCATCCCATAGGTGAATGCACTTCAGTGATGCATCAATTGATTTTTAAAATATGGAAAGAAGGGGAGAAAAACAATGCACATGCATGGTTGGCTTTGAAAGTTGCAAAGCTGTTGTTTATTGGGTGGCTGAAGGAATGGGACAAAAGTATCCCTTAGATCTGCTCTGGGTCCCAGCTCGTGCACAATCCAGTGCTTTGTTGTGGTTTGTCATTTCTGCAGTGCCTGAAGCCTCTTGGCAGTGAAAATAAATCTGGGGGTGTGGGCTGCGAGTCTGCTGCTGAATCTGTGTTGCAGGACAAACAGAGTTGTGTGGTGTTTGTTGAGGAAGGCCATGGGAGACCAAAGCCCTAAAGGAGCAGAAGCAGAGTCTAGTAGCTGCCGAAGGTGAAAGGGGAGGACAGAACCTATCCCAGGCTTAAGTGTGTTTTGACTTGAGCAGGATAAACTGTGCTAGCACTGATTTGTGCATGGGAATACTTGACAGTAGCCTTCCTTGCATTTTGTTGGAAAAAAAAATTGAAGAAAAAGAATTAATAATCCTGTTAGATTTAACTGTTATAAACACTTTTGAAAACTTAAACAGAGTTTCATTTCCATTCACAAGGAATGGCATGATCACGTTCAAGTTGGAATTTTGATACTTGAGAAACTTATACCATGCATACCATCTTAAAGTTATACTCTGTCAACTCAAAGAGTATTTGCAAATGATTGAAAGACCTGTTCTCTTTATTCCTCTGCATCCATATGTATAAAAGAGATTTATAAAAATGCTCAGCCTGTTAGAGCACAGTAATTTATAAACAGTGTCTTTGATAGCAATTGCTGCAACAAAATACATAAAATGCAAAAAATAATAATGGTAGTCAAATTAATACCTCTTTATTTATATTTTTACTATTGCGTTGGAGGATACAAAGAGGAACATTCAGCAGATATTTAATTTCTTGTTTTATCTCATTAAACAGAGTGTCACAAAACAAATGAGTTTCAGATTAGTTTTACCAAAGCTATTTATCAAATTATGGGTTTCACTGCACTTGAATGAATGGTTGCAAATCAATAGGTCTCTTAGGTTGCCAGGACACACATTAATATTGGTGAGCCTCCAAGCTGAATAGCAGGAGTGATGTCTCTTGTTTGTTTTTTTTTTTTTTCCATTCAGATGTTTGTCCTCAGTTCATGCAGTGTATGCATAAACTGAGAATTTATCTGAAGGCCTGCTTAAAGAATTCCGTTTATAAGTTGATCATTTGCAATTCAGTGTGGCAAGAAACATTTACTTTATACTGGTAGAGGCTTTATTTAAAAAACCCAAAGCAATTATTTCAGAGGAACCTAATGTGGATAAAAATATGTTGTAGTGGGTCAAGATGATGATTCATCTGGTCTTTTATCCATAAATTTTAAGGTTAATCTAATAGGAAACTGTTTTAGCCATAAATATAAAGTTTCTTGTGTTTCCCAGACAGTGCATGGGCAAATGTTTTATAGCCTGCCTCCCACACTATTTGTTTATTTTTCTAGTTTCAAATAGTCAGATAGTTTACACTCTGATGCTGGGGGCTTGTTGACATTAACCATTTTAGTTACTGCTTTTCATGTTGTGCATCTACAAATCCAGTCTTTTAATAAATCTGGAGAGTGTTTTGCCTTCAAACTCATCTTGGAACACAAATTTACAAAGCTTCTATGTGAGGTTTAGTGACAATGATTTTACAAGGGAAGGAAAACTAAGTTTTATTCTGTTGTTGATGAAAACATTTATTTTTGATCAGTTTTGAATATCCTGCCTTTAATTTCAGTGACCTTTCCTCTGTTTCTGTGAGGCAGGGAATTTCCAACTTCTGTACATTTAACTTTTTATTATTTTTTACAGCTGTTTTTCAAGCAAGCAATTCCAGTCTCTCTATATGACTCCTTCCATGCTGTAATCATTTTTGTTACCTTGTTTTGAACTCTGTCTGGTTCTGCAGTGTCCCTTTGAACTAGTGATGGCTTGTGGTGAATGTAATATTCTAGATGAGACTGCACTTCTGTTTTATATAAATCATGCCATTTCCTCCCTCTCTCCATCATATAGGATTATCATTCTAACAATCTGCTATCTCTTTAGAGCTCCTGGGGGCACTGATTAGTTCTTCACACAAAATATCTTCAGGTTGTTTTCTTTTAGCTGATATAGTTGATTTAAAGTCATATACATTGTCAGCATTTTTTTCCTTCCATTTGATGTGGATAAACATAATTTAGCATTGTTTACTTGCCTACCTTGAAGATATTTATAGGCTTCTGATCGTGACTAACCAAAATTGTATGAGCAAAATTTGCTTATCTTGATGCTGACATCATGAATATGTTTCCTGAAACAGCATCCAGCCTAGGATACAATGTTGGGGCATCTTTGTATTTTCCTTTTCACAATGAAAAGAGGCTGTTTAATCCTGTTCTTTTCCTTCATTACTTCTCTGTTTCTTGATCAGCTACAATGTTTTGTCTACTCATGAAAGACTGCTTTAGGTTCCTCTGAGGAGTTTTCTATGTTAGGGTGAGTCCATACCATCCTGGTTGAAGCTGGAGGTAGAGCCATAAAGGATTGCTGTGTAGGTGGCCTCTGAACATACAAGAAAAGCAGCTCATATCACGTCAGTCTTGACTCTGTTGCTACCTACTCTGTCAAAGGTTTTGCTGTTCTTCTAAGGAATTTCAGAATATTCATGACTGGTGAAGCTCCTGTTTGGTGGGTGGACAGGTGTTTGGAAGGCTTTTCACAGACTAGCAACCAACAACTTTGTCAAGTAATCTCAGCAGAGCTCCGCAAGAGTATCTCTTGACTCTGCTCCTATCAGTGTTTTCTTAAAAAGTCTAGTGGAGGAGCGGAGAATAAGTTTTCTAGAAATAGTTACCGCTCTGATACATCAAAGAAGAAAGAGTAGGGAGGAAAAGTGCCTGGTTTTTTCTTTTTAAAAGTATTTATTTTTATTTTTCTGCTTAGGCATCTTCATGAGAAAACTGCTGTTAGGGATAAACCTAACCTATCTAACAGGTAAACCAACAAAGGCTTTTGAAGAATGTCACATTGCAGGCAGCTGTTCTCTATTCTTGTAAACCACTTCATTAAAAACAGAGACACAAAATGTCCTTTTAGTGAGTGGTCTTTTGCATTTAAGCAGAAAGTGTAGCTAATAGAGCAACACTGCCATTAAATCAGTTATGGTCTGATTAAAAACAATGCAGACTTAGGCTCTTTGAGAATCTGTTTATTATGGCTGTAGAAAAGTACCTACTTCAGTTGTTTATTAATAGGAAAACCTATTATGAGACAATTTATGGCAAGATGATGGGAGTGAATAAGGAAACATTACATTTGTCCATTCTGTAAATAAAAATGATTTCAAAGAAACTATCCAGAGATAATAATGTCTTGTTAAAAACTGTCCCTGGTCCCTGAAAAGCTAATAGCAAATTTTGCGAAACTTCTAAAACTGGAAACCTGATTTTATTTTTTTTCATTTGAGTTAAGCAAGAAAACAGACTGCATCTTTATCCCTTGATTTAGCAGTTCTTGGTGTTATCTGACTTTTAGAAACAAAGCTAAATGCTGAGGGTCTGTGAGTCATCTTCTTTTCAGCCTGAGCCAACTTCAGCTTCAGTATGTGTATGCTTGTTTCTTTATATCATGACTTTTTCCCTCCTAAGCTAGTCATTGTTATCTCTTGGCACAAGTGAAGAGGTTAAAAACGTCAACAAGCATGAGGCATGCTAAAAACATGCAAATAAACCTCCCATGTAATCTTCTGAACCCCAGAGTGTTCTCATTCCCATTACTTTGTTGTTCATGAACCCATCTGATCTTTTGATCATATCCTGATGGAGGGACCAGGGAGGTAAATTCCAAGGCAAGGGTTTTCTGACCAGGAATAGTGTCCTAGCGGCCCTCTTCAGTTAACTTCTGCTGCTGTGTCCAGCTTCCACAAGAGACATTATGGCACTGCATAAAGAAAAAGTAGAAAATAGATTAGATAGAGGTGAAAATTTTCTGTTAATATTTTTTTGAAAGCTTTGCATTTTGAAGAAGTCTCTGTGTGTGTATCTACATACAAAAAAACTTCGTAAGCTCCTTTTGATTTTGGTACAGTCATTTCTGGTGCTTGGAAGAGTCTAAACAGGAGCTACCACTTTTGGTAGGGCATCCAGGCTGCCCCAGGCTGCTTTGGTGAAATGATGAGAGTAAACCGAGTGTCCCAGCAGACTGTTAGGATGTCACTGACATCGTGCTTTTTGTTAGTGTTCATGGAAACACAGATAGAGCATCTCTGCTACTCACAGTGACAGATCAGTCACTGTGGGGGGAATAATGCCATATATTAATCTTTCGGATAATTTTTCTTCCCTGATTTCAATCTAAATTCTCTATCAAATTAGCATTTTCTATATGCATATTGCTTGAACCAACTTTTCAAGACAGCAGTTCCCCATCTCTCCCACCTCCTGCTTTGCGTAGGTCAGAAAACATTTGCTGACTTAAAATGATATTTATTAGTGACTTTTAAAACCGAGTAGGCTGGTAACTAGGATACAGTGGGCAAGTGGAAGGAGGGTAACAGCATTGTGAAGTGATCGATGTCGCAAGCATTGGCTGTGATGCAGAATATTAAAGAATAAGACAGTTAATTCTCTTTGCCCCTAGGCCTGAAAAAATGTGGTCAGTCTTTACCTCCTTTTATTCCCACAGGACAAAACACTCCTCCAAGGATCTTGGGATAAAAACTCAACTTGGTGAAGCAGAAGTAGGTGGCTCAGTTCTGTGTTGTTGCTTTCCATGGATACATAAGGGAGGAGCCTGAAAAACCCTGGACCCTGGCGTGTGTGGTTGGGCAAAAAGGGTGCAGCTTCAAGCAGGACACGAAATGTGTGAGCTGCTCCTTAGTCCAGCCATCAGAAACTCCTCCAGGTGTACTGTTCCTAGCACTGGCTGCCAGGCCTGGCTGTCCTCAGGTGGTGGAGAGGTGACCCTGTGGAAAAGCAGTGGAGTGTAAGTCCTTTCCCCTGATTGTACACTGGCATCAGCAGGAGGTTCTGCTGTCTCTTTGAGGTTGCTCTGTTCAGGACACGCTCAGCTACACTTTGTGAGTAACGCAGAGGCTATTGTGCTTTTCTTTTGTGTGCCTTGTTCACACAACTGATAAACAAGCTTCTGTTCACATTGTGCCCTTCTGCTTCTCTCTTACGTGTTCTAATGAGCATTTCTTCAACAATAGTTCCAGTGCTAGTGCTGCTGTCTTCAGTGAGGGATGAGGTGCCCTCCTGGGTGGTTATCTCAGATTCTGCAGGTGCAGGCTGTGGACACTGCCTCATGTATGTTTTAAAACAGTCATCCACAGCTCTCAAGCCAAAAGACTTCTGGTTTAAAACAACCGTTCCTCTGGAGGAGTAATCTTCTTTACACCACCTGATGTACAGAGATTGTGTTGCAATCTCAGAGAGTTCAACCTTCTTGTCAAGACACACATCTTACACACATGTATGTTCAGCTTCACAGCATACAATTCACCTCAGATCCCTGCTCTGCTGTAATACTATTGACTTTTTCCACTGCACACATGTTTTTCATGCTAATTTAGACGCTATCTTTTTTTTTCTTTTGCATATGCCTTTGAGTATGAGAATAAGATTGACTAGGATATAGATATCATATGGTGGGACTTCTGTTGGGGTGGAAAACCAGATAATAGTTGCAAATGCAATTAAAGGTTAATTAATTCAGATAATTTAATCAGATGAAAAAAGCAGAAAAATCTAATCATTTGACTCTCAAATTGTGAGGGTTTTTTTTCTGTTTATGGAGTAGTATTTTTCTTGTGTAGGGAAAAAAATGTGCCTTTTAAGTAATTTAAAGGCTTCATAGTGCATAAAAGAAATGGAAAAAAAGGCATAGGGACTTTATCCTTTAAATGCCAGGTCTAGTTTTGCTGGAGGGAAATTATTGATGCCATGGGGGACAAGAGACTGATGTGGGACAAATTGAAGCAAAATTTGTGTGTTTGTTTGTTTAGTTAGGCTGCCTAAAATAGTTTTTTCATATGTACTTTCTCCACAAAAGGTTTAGTGCAACACAGTTAAATACATTCTTTTTCTATGAATTTGAGTGGGGTTATCATCTCAGGGGGTGTTAATCTTGCTAGATTGTATCTTGTCAAATTTTGTGGCTTTTTGCTTAAACTGGGTTTGGCTGAGCATCTGAACATATTCTGAGCCTGAGGAGAGGTGCGGGGATCGTTTCTGAAGGCCCATGCTGTTTTGAAAATAAATGATGAATGCAGAAAACTCTAATAGGACAATTTCCATTAAAGATATTTTCAAAAGTCTATTGTTGGACCAAGGCTTTATCCTTCAAAACTGGAGGTCAAAATGAGAAAATTCCCTGGTACCAGCTGGAAAATCTCAAGAGATAAAGAAACCCCCAGCCCTCCTCATAGGAATAGTGCTTTCTACAGCAGTAGGAATTAGGACTTGTAGACTTAATTAAATTTAGAGTGAGTAAATCTGTAGTGTGAAAATTCAGAATAATACAGCATAAATGAATCACCTAATGGGACATATCCATGTGCTAGTAATATGAAATGCGTGCAAACAATTGTTTATATGAGTAAAGAATGAAAATAAAGATATATACCAGAAGAAAGGCAGCTAATTAAATATAAGGATAAAGAATATAATTAAGGAAATCTGCCTCTTTAGGGTGGAAATCTTGCCTGACTTGAAAGTCTGTGTTCCTTTCTTGAACCTGTGTTCATAAAGGATGTTCCTGTCTAAAGATGCTTGAACTGTATCTGTGACCTTGTGGGGGTGCTGAGCACATATTTTACTTTCTTACGAGCTTAGTTTGCATAAGACATGTAATTTATAATATTTGGTTTTGGTTTTGTCATACTAAGTACAATTTCTATCTGCTAGCTACTTGGCACTTGGGCACATTTACTGAGTCAAAAAGAAATTTATAAAACTCACCCATGTCTTGTGTATGTATGTTCTGATTCTGTAACTTCTCAGTCTGGTGAAAGCTAAATTTACCTAAGCAGCTTTTAGTGGTTGCTCATATATGCTAGACTCTTCATGTTCTAGTCCTATTCCATATCTAAGGGTCATTGCACTGCTTCCCGTGTTGCTCTCTGTGCTAAACAGTGGGGATTGAACGATAGGCATGCAGTGGTTTCTCTACACTGGCAGAGAGTTTTGAATGGCCTTCTTTCTCAGGTCCCTCCCCATCTCAGAGGTAACAAACCTCCCTTTGGAGATGGAGTGCACTTGAATTTTCATTTGTTCCTGTTACAATGGTCACGCTAAAGATTTGCAAGGTTATTGGAGTTAGTACAATCTCACTCTGCAGATGGTTTGTAGGTCTGAAGAGTTCCATGTATTGCTCGGGCTGTGCCAAGAGCAGGTGAGGAGTTGCTGACCTACTTTGCCAAAAAATTGCTTGTGTGATCTAAGGGAAAGCTTTATTCTTTCTTTGTGTATCGAGTGCTCTTCAGCTCTCTGTACAGTGAGGCCTTGACTGCTTCATGAAACGAAAGCAGCTAAGCTTTAATAGTTTTTCCTACAAAAAAGTAAATTACAGCTGTTCTTCTGGAAGTGATTAAGAACTCCCACTCTCTGGTTCATAGCAGGTTGGCACTGGTTTGTGCCAAGAGCTACTGTCAGTGAAATTATTATTGTTCCCAAGAGGTCACGTAACGGAGCGCTGCCAATACAAACCACAGCACTGCAAATTCTCAAACTGTTAAGGCTGTAATGCAAAATTCTTTAAGCAGAGCGTGTTCACCAGCCCTCGAGGCTGCTCCTGCTCTCAGAAAACCTCAGAAGCACGAAAAGCAGAAGTTGGTGGTTAAGCTCTAGATTTGTTGAGTTTCAAACGCCTTACAGGTATTTGAACTTAGAGTGGGGCTGCCCTGGGTACCTGGAAGAGAGCTTGTGTGCTTTTAGCCCTGAGATGATAGCAGATCCTTACCAGAGGGTCTCAAAGTGCTTTCAGAGACTGCTCATGATCATTCCCATTGTATGGGAAGGGAAATGACTTGTGGAAGGTTGTGACCACACCATGTTCAGGAATAAAACTGAGGTACACTGGGCAGTCTGGTGCTTTTCCCAGTGGGTCACTTGGTCTCTGTGAAATCAGAAAATCAGTTTCTCAGAAACAAAGAGGATATAATTTCAATGTCTTGTACCAGAAAGGAGTAACTGTGCTCTCCTAGTAGGAAAAAGGCTTGGGAAATTACTAGGTGACCTACCTTTTGTGCAGGCAGTGGTAAAAGTGGAGCTCTCTGGGAGCAGGGACATTGAATAACAGGGACATTAAAAACGTACCTTTGTGCACTTGTAAGGCCATTCATGGATGATCTGTGTGCAGCCTATTAAAAAAACCCAAACCAGTTGTCAGAAATACAGGCATTTTTCAAATAGTAAACTAAAGTAATTTACTGTGAAGTATTTTCCTAAATCATAATCAAAACACTGAATTTTAACTTTGTCTTTTTGTACTTGAAACATCAAATATACTGTAGTTATAGAAAACTATAAAACTGGTTCTTTAATTGCAAATTGCTTCCAAATGACTTCAGATTTTAATGGATTTTCTTATTCAATAATATATGCACTCTGTATTGGCATTTTTAGCTATTTGTCGTCATCATTCACAGCTGATTTGCTGAATATTTGCTAATATTTGTGGTTTTGTTCTTGCATCTGCGTTCACTGAAATAGCTGCATCAAAACTGGGTATTTTTGCCCTTCCGCTGCTCGTTAGAATTCTTGTGGCAGAGGTGAGCATCCTGGCAGCTGGGTTATGGGGGCAGTTCACAAGAAGGCTCCCGAGCCTGTGCTGGCAAAAATCAAGTACCCAATGTGCTGGTTTTGCCCGGCACCAGAGAGGGAACATTTGAACTTACACCTACATTGTGGGTGGTTGGTAGTGATGGGTGACATGAATCACTTAACTGATTGTCTGCTTTAAAATTTGTATTATATTTAATCTCTGAAAAATGTGGTTTGCTGAAGGCTAAGTTCTGGCACCAGTATTGTCTGCAGTAATGTCGACTGCTGGGGTATCAGCAATTGAGACCTGGCACGTTGGGTAATGTGATGGGGAAAAGTTTTGGTGGAAGGCTAACATGGAAATATGTGATTTTAAGAGCCTTTTTTTAAACACAGAATGCATCTAGAAATGTGCTTCTGGTTGCCCTGAAGCTCCACACACTTTCTGTCCCCTGCCTGATGTAGCCAGCTGGAGTAGCAGAATTAAATTTTCTGGGAGTGATGGAGCAGGAGACAATTACAGAATTATTTGGGTGCTAAGGGAACTCCACAAGATTGTTTGATCCATCCCCTACTCTGTGCAGGGCAAAATTCAAAGCCAGAGACATTGTGCAGGACCTTGTCTGGTGAAGTTATGAAAACTCTAGGAAGAGGATTTTACAGCCTGAACTTTTATTCTTGTGTTTGACACACAATTTCCTCATAAATTTCTTTTTACTAGTGCATGCTTGTAAGTCAGGCTGCCTGGCTTTCAGAATGCCTTTGCCAAGTAGATGTGCCATGCTGCTCTCTTTTTTTTTTTTCGTTTGGAAATGTGTCATGAGAAGGTATTTTGCTGGCAACACAAGAAACATGTCAACAGAGGTACTTTGAAAAGCTTTTAAGTATGCAGACAATCTGCATTTTCCTACTCCTGATCTCTCTTTTAACTGTTTTGTTGATGTCTTCATTTAGATTTATCTGAAAATAAATGGTAACCTGTCACTGGGAGCATCATTTTAATTGTAGTGTGAAACATCCAGTGCACATTCTTTTGAAAGCTCCAAATAATGTACTATCAAATTATAACTTGCAGCATGAGAAATATTAGCTGTTACATAAAATGTTAGTAATCACTAAACCCCACTACCCATCTGCTCTTATGTGCTGCCCTCCAGATCAAAACCAAACAAGATGCTGGTGGCCAGGGACACAATGGCAGATGACAAAGATGATCTACTGTATTTATTAGGTGCTAAGTTTTAAAGAAATATAAGTACAGCAATATTGCTAAATATTTATGATAACAATCTGTTCAGTGCCTCTTTCGTACTGGAAAAAAGGGAGGATACTGCTTTCCTGTGAAATGTTGCTGACAGCCAGGAAGAGTGAAGTGCGCTGGGAAGTTTGTAAGAAAAATGGAAATGTATGGCCGAACTGGCAAACTAGAGCACAAATACTGCAATAAAGTTAACGAAGGAACATGAATAGACAATTAAGTGTACTCTGCATATTTTAATGTTACATAAAGCATGATAAAAAGCAGTAAAATTCTGATTCTTTCTTTTCATATTTAATGAACTCTCATTGCAAACATAGTATTAGCATATGAGTTGAAAATGTCCATTATCTTTTTATAAGAAAAAGAAGAGAAAATTTGTTTAAACTCTGTTTCCATATTGTAAACTATGTCTTAGCCCATGCAGTCTACAGTTGCAGATGAGATGGGAATTATGTTTTGCTCCAGCTGATGCACTTATGTGAACATAGAGCTGGAAGTGAAGTTCCCCATTGCTGACACCCTTGAATTTTATATTGTCATTTTTTGTGAACATGGTTAACTTCCTTTTAATGTTGACAGAGCAGAGACACTGCTCTGTCAACATAAAAAGGATTTATTAGGCGTGTTTTATGCCATCATTCCTTGGATAGTTTTAATTTAGCATAAACAAGTGCTTCCTCTGAGCACAGCTGTCCCTTCCTGCCTCCCTCTGCATCCCACAGCCTTCTCCTGTGCCCCCGCTGCTCGCCTTGCTGGGGATTGTGTTTGTGTGGCTCCCCAGTGACCCCGCCGAGGGAAACCATCTCTGTTGAAATTAATCTCTGTTTAATGAGCCGATTCAAAGGTCCTTCGGCTTGGGTTGGGACGTGGCTTCACAGACACGCGTGGAAGCACAAAGGAGAAGAGCAGTAGGAATAGGAAGTAGAAGCAGGAGGTGTAGAGAGGACATGACTTGCTTGTCAGCAGCCTCATTTTATGGTACTTAATTCTGATCATGGACCTGATCATTAGCAAGAGGGTGTCTGTCTCCTTTCTTTGGTAACATAAAGTTCCTAACCGAGGCATCCCCTTCTGCCAGCTTACCACTCAGCTTCCCTCAATCCGGGTGGGTGTCAGGATGCTGCAGCTTTATTTGAGGCACAGGATACAGATGGAGGAGCCTGTGCTGGTGCCTTCCTGAAGCTGGATTTATTCTGGGCTTTTTGCCATGGTAGGACCGAGGGAAGAGGGAGGAGAGAAACCAGCCAGCCCTGCCATATTGTCTTCTATGATACTCTTTTCTATTCTTAACTTCTTTTGGGCAAGGAAAAGGGCATTGCAAATAAATTTTGCCCTTGGATATTAATTGCACTCCTTGCTAGGCTCCAGAGACTTTAAAATTGGCTGGTTTATGCCAGATTAAGTAAAAATTAGTTTTGTTTGAAGCACAAACCCGTTCAGCCATATTTAGTTTGCTAGGTGTTGGAAAACAGAGAAATGCTTCTAAATGTATTGCTTTCCTAACTGTTGCTGACTCAGGAATAAGTCTTTAAACATAAAGAATGGTGCTTGTCTTTATGAAGAGCCATTTTCTTCTCACATCTCTTTCTGTTTTGGGGGGGAGTAAGAATGAACTATGAGTTGTGGATCTCCCCTTTGTGAGACAACTTATTTTTAAAATTCTTTTTATACAGAAAACAGATGATGATACACTCCTGGGCTTTCTTTCATTAATGACCCATTTGGGTTTCTCCAGAGAGCTTTTCAGGCTCATCTGGGAATCCTAAATTGCAAGCTCCACTGAATACAGATTTTTTCTTTTACAGCTTTTTGACCTTTTTATGCTGCACCTAAGTATATGAAGTTTAAGATGACCAGATCTTTCCTTTATAAAGAAGATCCTTTATAAAGGGTTTTATATTTAATCTTAAATAACTATTAATGCAGAGAACTGTTCCATTGGTTGTTCTTCATTACCCGTGAATTCTGACAGCGGGTTTCAAGAGAAAGAGAGGGGGAAGGTTGTTTGTTACGAATATTATTTGGCAGAAAGTCAGGCATATTCTACAGTTTCATGTGAATGATATCCGCTGAAAGTCAGCTAGCTTCCCAACCAACTCTGCTTGCTGTGCCTTAGCAACAAGAAAAAATCTGTTGCCACATGGAAACGGATTGGGATTCATGACAGCACTCCCTATATCCAGCCACACTCAAACAACGGTAGCGTTTCATCTCCTGAGCACAATACCCATGTCTCACGTCTGCTTAAAACACCTATCATTTGGACAGGAGCAAGTTATGTCAAATGCAAAAAATTCAAAGGTAGCAAAGTGATAAGTCATATTGTTCAGTAATTTTTTGCTCCCTTCCCCCACTCCTTGCCTGGCACGAGTAAGCTCTGGGAATAAATGAGCATTTACTCCTGCAGAAATTACTGCCTTCTTGTGTTGCAGGTTGAGGAGGGGGTGCCAGGCAGGTACAGCCCAGCTTTGTTTCAGGATCTGTTTTCAGATCAGGGCTACAGTGGAAACTCTCTAATTATTATAGCTGCTTGCTTTTAGCAACTCCATCAAATCTTTTTGATAAAAAGCCCCCATAGGTTTCTATCAGTTGTAACAGTTGCAGTGGTTTCTGTTGCTGTTATGGCATTATCATTGTCATGGTTCATAATGAGAGAATGAAATCTGGTTGAGACAAAAATAATTACTTTTTGATTTCTGCGTGGAGTGGGGGAGAAGCCTGAGGGAAATTAAGTACATACCCCTGGCAGATTTTTAAAATTTTTCCTGAGCCACTGTATTCTTAGAGCTGAACGATCATTGGAGGGAAAAGTACAAGCAGATGATTGTTTTTGAGAGTGAATTTGTATTCAGCTTTATTTGTGATTCTTTTCCATACGCTTCCATGGTTGGAATGTGAGAAGTTTCCAGCATGAGTACTTGTGAAAGTGTATTTTAGGTTTGGATGCTTAAATTCTTTTTGGATATGTGTCTGAATATATAATTTCCTTTGTGGTCACATTAGTCAATTTAGGATTCAGGTGTTGAATAGTTGCAGAAAGCCCCCTGTCAGGGAATAGAAATGATCTCATTACCAGGTAGTCTGTGCTACACCATGTGCATTTCAAAATGAGATGATTTTTTGTTCACGCTATTCTTATTTAGGGAATAACAACACTGAAGCATTTGCTTAATTTTAAGTATATTGAGTAATCCAATTTGAAATGCACAAGTGCTGCACTAAATTCTTTAGGGACATAGTGACAGTGCCCTGAAACTATGAACAATTGTTTTGTTATATTTGTTTATAATAAAAATGTTTCTAGAACTGTTCAGCAGCACCAAGTTGATCATGGGCATGTTTGCAAATTAAGCTCTTATCAAACAGACAAATAGTGATGAGTGTGTTGGAAACTGAAAACAGGTAAAGTTTGACTGCACATTGCAAACTCCTAAGCATAGACTATTATGCTCATATTTTGGAAACACAGACAGTTTAAAACCTAGATATTTGAAAAATCTTGAGCGGAAGCTTGAGCAATTTTCTGGGGAAGAAGAGCCATGATTCTGTCTTTTCTCATTTCTTTTAGTTTTAATATAAATCCCACTCTAAAAGATTTAGTAAAAGGAATAATCTTGTTTAAAAAAAATTCTTCCCATTTTTGTGAGTTTTTTTTCCTTGCTAACTGCTCATGAATATCAGAAGCTCTTAGAAGAAAGGCAAAACATTTCCATATTTGAAATTATTATTTTCCTACGATTTCTATAGCCCCTTTTGAGGTGTTGCAGCATGACTTCTAGTGTAGACAGGTTGCTGGCTGCTACCACTGCACTAAATCCCAGCTGAGGGAAGCACTTGAACTGGAGCTCGAAGCACTCCTGCTTTGTTTCTTTCTGAGCACGATAGTGATTAAATTGCTAGCAGATGTATGGAGCATTGCTGATGCTACTGTGACTGCAGTGCTGGCAATGGCAGAAATATCAGCAGTTGTTGGAACAGCTTGGGCAGGAGGCGAAGTGCAAGCAACTTGTAGGTAAGTCGTTCTCCCAAGTTGAGATGTGGCCAAAGCAAAATCCCAGGTCTAAAAATGAGGAGAAAATTCAAATGTATCTCCAAAAGATATGACTAAACCCATGCTCTATAGGACTCTTAGCCCTCGAATAGAACATTAACCAGGTTGTAGTAAATGCACAGGGAGTTGCTATAGTGGAGCCAGTTCAATACTCTCCCAAGGAAGGAACTAAGTCAGCATCTTACAGTGGGATTCAGCTTGTTCTTTCCAATGGAACCATCAGTATACTTTGTTGTGCAGTATGTTGTGGGGGAATTTCTTTCCAAATCTCTAAAAACTCAGTTTGTGCCAATATATTAAAATATTGTCATCAATATCTTTGCATGCTTAACTTTAAATAATGTCAGATGTTCTCAACTCGTTTTAAAAATAACTGTACAGTTGGAAGCAATACTAATTTAAACTTAGGCATCGACCTTGCATAATAGTGTTAGTCATTAAATTAGCCTCTGCTTTTAAAAATCTACCTGCCATATTTAACTCTTTTGCTGATAGTTCTATACAGATTGAACAGTCAAACAGATTTTAAAGAAATATTTCCTTCTGGTTGTTTCAATTACTTGCTAGTCACTTTATTTTAATCCTCCCACATCATTACTCTGCTCCCTGTGATTTTAGTGATTTAAACACCACAGTAAACTCCTTTGTACTTTTTCCCAGTTTCAGACTGAATTATCTGTGGTGTACTCAGATTTGGATCCTAGCAGTCCTATTCCAAAACCTTCTCTGGGCTTCCTGTCCCAACTGTCCTCTCCTGTCACATGCAGGTTGTGTCCCCAAGCTAGGATGATGCCATCCCCGTGCAATGTTCGTAGTTCTGACTCCAGATTGTCCCAGGACCAGCTCCCTGCCTTTCTTCCTGCATCCCCAGCAGGGAAGACGAAGCTTCCTGTGCACACCTACTCATGAACAATGGGACTGTCCTGTGCCCTGGATCTCCTGCACATTTAGTCTTCTGTCCCAGGACTACACGTGCTGCCATGGCCCCGTCCTCTCTCTGACGTGGTTTGGCAAAGCTGCTGCCCAAGCTGGTGAGGAGGCACGGGGGGATGCCAGGGTGGCAGTAGCTAGAAAGCAGCACTTGGCATGGGCATCAATAACTGTTCCAAGGTGGTTTTCATGAAAGATGAGCTGTTCGCTTGATGACTAATTAATTTGCTTTAAAAGCACATTTTGGCTCATTCTTAGAGTGATTTGAAAATGTGTTTTCAATCAGTGTGTGTGTGAAAATAATTTGGGGGGAGCAGCCTATATTTACCAGTTACCTTCAGGGAGGAGTGGTGCTTCCCCAGCAGAGCCACCCAAAAGTTGGGGTTTTCAAAGACAGGCTGGACCACTTATCCACTACCTCTTCCTCTCCAGTAGGCAACTGCCCAGTTTGTCCCCAACAGCCAAAGTAGAGTCTGCTGAACAGAGGCATGCTCAGTACCTAAATATTTATTGAGACAAAGTTTAAAAAAAAAGAGAAGAAAAGGGGATCTATAATGGTAGTTATGATATTAAATCCTAAATTTTTGTATCAATTTCGGCCTAACTGCAATGAGTGTTTCTGTGTTACACAGGCTGCACTAGAATAAACATGAAAGATAATTTTTTCTATTCCAGAAAGCCACTTCCACTTTTGTTTTATTTTCTTCTATCCAGTTTCTATTTTCTTATGTTTTTTGAAGTCTTGGGTGGTAAGGCTCCTGCATGGCACTCTAAATGTACCCTTATGGGCTCTCCAGTGTTTCGTATTTGCTCCAAGTTCATATGGGTTCAGGCTGCCACTGACAAGCTGTTGTCCTGTCCTCCCTTCTCCCATTTCAGGACTGTGAATTCCTTCTTTCTCCCCTGCACCAGAGCTAGCACTGTGTGGTCTGAAGGATAAATTAGAAGTTTGGGGTTTTTTTCTCTACTAGTTTTCTGCATCAGACATTTTTTGCAGATTCCTTGGAATTTCTTCGTAATGCCTAATCTAAATCTACCCTGTTTCAGTTTAAAATGGTTACTGCTGTCCTTTCACTACACTACCTGATAAAGAGTGCCTCCATGTCCTTCCTGTAAGCCCCCTTTAGATACTGGAAGGCTGCTGGAAGATTTCCCTGCAGTCTTCCCTTCTCCCGTTTATTCCCAGGCTGAACAATACAAACTATCTCCACGGGTGAGTTGCTCCATCCTTGTGATCAATTTAGTGGCTCTCCTCTAGATTTCCTCCAACATATCCCTGTCTTTATTGTGCTGGGGAGATAAAATTTGGATGCAGTACTCAAGGTGGGGTCTCACAAAAGTGCAGTAGAGGTTTAGAATCACCTCCCTCAACCTGCTGGTCCTCCTTTTGATGGAGTGCAGGATACAGTTGGATCATGTCCAGTTCTTCTTCCACCAACAGCCCCAAGTCCTTCTCTGCAGGGCTGCTCTCAATCCACCCATCACCCAGCCTGTGTCCCATTTTGGGATTGCCCCAACCCAGGCACAAGACCTAACACTTGGCCTTGTTCAAATACAGGCACAGGCCCAACTCTCAAGTCTGTCCAGGTCCCTCTTGATGGCATCCCTTCCCTCTAGAGTATCAGCCATGCCACTCAGCTTGTCATCCCCAGACTTGCTGAGGGTGCACTCAATTCCA
This sequence comes from Origma solitaria, assembly GCA_013397895.1. NCBI lineage: Eukaryota > Metazoa > Chordata > Aves > Passeriformes > Acanthizidae > Origma > Origma solitaria. The sequence goes on along the minus strand of VZRL01012171.1, from coordinate 620,230 downwards.
CTGTTCATGTTCCCAACAGGATGTTAAATAATATGGTCCCAGAGGGACACCACTCATCACTGGTCTCCACTCAGACATCAAACCACTGACCACAGCTTTCTAAGTGCATCCATTTCCTTATCCACCAAGTGGTCCATCCATCAAATCCATGTTTGTCCGTCTTAGTGAAAAGAACATGTGTGGGATAGTATGAAATGTTTTGCACAAGTCCAGGTAGATGATGTCAGTCTCTTCTCTTATCCATCACCCCATTTTAGAAGGCAACCAAATTTGTCCGTTTTACTGAATTTCATCTTATTCTGTCATGTAAGCACACACTGCAGTAGCAGTATTCTCCCTGGGTGAGCCGCAGCTGTCCTCTGTCAGTGCCAGCCTGGGAAAGGAGCAGGGAGCAGGGAAATCAATGCATAAACTTTGACCGTGCTGCTGCAGTGAGTGAGGCTTGTGGAATGAAAGACTTGGACAGAAACCAAGAGAAGTGGTGGTATGTAGGGCTGCTACAGAACCGAGGTGTTAATGACATGCCTGCTAGAAAGAGTATGTGGGATCTGAGGCAGTGTTGCGCTCTTACAGCATCTTTGTTGGGTATGGGAGAGGGAAATTAAGCTTTTATGTTACAGTATTTCCATATGGAGCTACTGTTGTGCATGGAACTACACTGAGGTTTGTGATGAGCGTGGAAGGGTAAACAGCCATAGATGCTTCTGTGGCTCCTCGTCCCTTCCCTTTCTAAAAATACCGTAACAAGAATACAGGGAGGAAAAAACAGGTGGTGTTACTGAAATATGGATTCTGTAATTCTTACGGGGTGTGAAGGATGGCGTTTTTTTTAATGATTGCAGTATACCAAGTGAGAATTGGATCCTTCTCAAAGCGAGGAATTAATTATGCTGCTTACAAGTTGGAATAATGTGAGGGAGCACCACATGATATTCCTGTTGTGGTGCCAGTGCACCTGCATAACGTCTTCTTTTCCACTTCCAGGCTTATTTTAGGCAGTGTTTATTTGTGTCTTTTGTGATTTGTAGTAAGATAGAAGTTGCAAGTAAGCATCACCATAGGCAATGTCTTGTCTTTTAATAGTGAAAAGATATGGGAGGATCATGGTGAGTAAAAGTGGGGTAACCTGTTTCCTGTGGAGATGTTTATGCTGTCTCTGCCTTTTGGAGTTCTGGTTCACTGTGAATTTTATAATTTTAAATCCCAGTCTTTATTGATCAGTGGTAAGATTTTGGTATTTGCATTTCCCTCCTGTGAAGATTTATTTGTGATTTTCCTTTCTGTCTCTTCAAATATGAATCCTCTCTAACTTCATTGAGTGATCAGTTATTCTCATGCAGTGTAAAACAGTGCACAGAAAGTCTGTCTTTTCTTATGCCATTTTGTATAATTGCATTATGTCTCTTGTAATCTCTCCTTTGTAAGGTAAATAGTCACAGCCTTTTCTGTCTTTTTTCATATTAAAATTTATCCAAATCCTTTATAATTCCTACTGCTATTAATGTCTGAACCCCCTCTAACACTGGAGCATTCATTTTTTGAGACGCTGTTACCAGTGCAACATGTGGCACAGTAGAGATAACACTGATCTACATTAGTCACCTCCCCTCTGGTCACCATTTTATTCACCATTTATCCTAATCCCTTTTAACTGCAGTTAAGAATTTAATTTAGAAGAGTAGTCTTCCTTTAGAAGTGTTCTGTGACCCTTAGGTGTCTTTACTGAAGTGATAAAGTTTGCTTTAAAAGTAGTAAAATTACATTTTCTCCCTCTAGTACGTGCTGATTTCAATGTAGAGCTCATCATGATACTGTCTTTTCATTCAGCATTTTTTAGGTTTATGTTGACATTCTTCACTGTCATTTTTGGTCTTTCCCAAGCCAAATAATTGTGTATTATCTATAGGCTTTGCCATCTCATTGTTCATCTTCTTTTCCAGACCAAGAATAAACGTAATAAACAACACAGAACCTAGTTTATCAAGCCTTTTTCCTGATGTGAAACAATTATTATTTGGAGACATAAGTTAGACTATTCAGATGATTTGATTAAATCTTTTTATGTCGATTTCAATAGCTAAAAAACCAGATTGCAGCTACTTTTTCTTTCCCATACGGAAACCATAACAAAACTAACTGTCTACCAAATTATCTTACAGACCCTGTCCAGAAGAATTTCAAATCCCTATCTGGAAACTCCTTCAAATAAGGTAGTTGTGAAGCTTCTTTTTAATTCCATTTCATCAAACAACATAATAGGAATGTTTTTGCTTTGCTTCAACCTCTTAATCATAGCTTTGAAGACACTTGTGAATGTGACCTGCAGTTAAATCCAGTTAAGAAGCTATCATTTTGTGTGTGTGTGTGTGTGTGTGTGTTACAAAGCACATCTTTCTATTACCGAGTTTGCAAACCGAATTACTGTTAGTTTCAATGTGCACTTGCTTCCCAGTCACCTAAATGATTGCCACTGTTTAGCTTGCTTTTACAGTATTTGAGAGCTCTGGTTTTGCATGTCACAAGACTTTGCTGTCTCAGATCTATTCTATATACCTTAAAAGATTCCTAAACATAGAATACAAACAAATGAAAAGATGAAACCAATCAGCATTATTTTATTTCAAGTTAGCTATTTGTGTCGCTGGTGTGTTTTGCTGGGACAGCGAGGAAACATCACAATAGAAGCCAAAGGTAAATTCTTTGGTAAGGAGTGGTACACAGAATCTGGGTGGAACATGGTTTTATGGAAGACTGAGTTGGGCTCTGTTTTCATAGACTCATCTGCAGCCTTGAGTTGCAAGGCCGAAATCAGGTGTGGAGAAATCAGAGGTGTGTCCATTCTGAATGGCCATATGCTCCTGGCAGTGCGTGGATGAATGGATCTACAGCTATCATAGGAAACCTCCAAAGGTTCTGAACAAAAAAACTGCGAAATGGCCTTTCAATGTGGTTTAGGATTGTTTTAAATTATGTAGCTCAAATACACAGGAAATTATTTTAAACGGTATCTGTGAGATTTTGCAATGGTTGATATGTCTCTGCTTTGCTAGAATAACACCTGTTCTCATTTCAGCTTGTCTGCTGTTCAAAGGTAAAGCTGATGGGTAGTAAAACCTCTCCTTTTCTAGGGCAGCAAATCTAAAACCAGCCCAGCTCATGGGGTGTCTGCAACCCATGATACAACTGGCAGAAGCTGGGCTGCATTTCCTATGAGACTTTGAGTGCTTGCTTGTTACTTACCTGGGAAGAATGCGTTGCTCAGAGGGAGGGAGTGGACAGTGGCAAGGCAGTTTACTACAGCAGGAATAAATCCCTGTTTGTCACAGTTTTCAATTTCTCTTTTCATTCAGATTTATGGAGAAAGTTCTTCATGTGCTGGGAGAGCTCTCAGGAATATTTTTACTCTACAAGCTTCTGACCTGATTAAAGACAGGGTGTACCTTACTGGCATTTGCAGGTAAATCAAAATCATCTCTTTTAATCAATTTTATGAGTTTTATTTGCATTTATCTATGCCCTGATTTGACAAGAGAATTAATTCTGAGCCAGAGATTCTGTGTATATCACTAAGAATTTAAAATACTTCCTTTAAAAAATTCTTTAAAGTCTCATGTATCTTAATATCTTTTCTTACATTACAATGTCAGTTGTCAGAAAGCAGCAGTGGCCTGATTGTACATCCATTAATTCAATTGCTTATGATTTCATATACAGTAGTGTTTGTCAGTTATTTTGTTGAAAAGGAAGAGTATTAATTTCAGCCCTGGTTTGGAGTTATAAAAGAGCTTGATTGGATTCCAAGGTTCAGTGACACAGTGATTTTTGCATGTAATTTATAGAATATTTCTATAATGAAATGGTTTTCCATTTGTGTTGCATTGTAGCATAAATACTTCCTTCTATTTTCAATTATACCAAGAAGTGCAGCTCTCTATTATAGCACCATTCATTCACAACTGTGTTTAAGAAAATTCCACTATTTAAAAAAAAATTATTTAAATATGTACGTTCACCAATAATATGAAAGATTAGGTACATCCTAGAGCAGCACCCAGGGTGTTACACATGTTCTTTAGCTGTATTGATTATGCCTATGCTCAGGAAGGAAATAAAATCCTGAGGCTAAAAGCTGGATTTTATTTAGCTCTTATGCATCTTTGGATTAACTGTATTCAGCACAAATTGATAAAAATGCTACATATTGCAAAGTATGCTAAATGCACCAGGTATGTAAGGGAACTTGCTCATTTAACATAAGTTCCCTGACTGTAGCTAGAGGTGTCCCCTGAGGTTTGCCAGTGTAATTTCTTCCCTTGAAATGAATAGGTGTACAAAAATTAGCGGTTGACACAAAGAGTTTGCTCTGCTGAACAAAAAGGTTGACTTTTGATAGTTTTAAATAAGAGCTCTTTATTATAAAAGAATGTTTTAACATTACTGTAGTTTAAGAAGTGATGTTTTGCTTATTTTCAGGAGAAGCTGTGTTGGATCAGAACTGGTGGACTGGCTTTTGGAGCAGTGCCCTTTTGTCAAGTGCAGATCTACTGCAGTGGGAGTGTGGCAGCTCCTCCTGGATATGGGCATTATATTATCAGGTCAGTCTTGACAGTGCTGCTGGTGTGAGGAAGGCTGTCCCTTTCTCCTGCATAGCACAAGGGTCATGGTTTTGGTTGGAGGAGGGAAAGGAAAAAAAGCACAGATTGATCCAATTTTCTTGCCAGTTCTTTATTTTGCTGTCTTTTTGGGAGGCTTACCTCTGTGACCTTTCATTTCATAAATACACAAGATCAATCCCTTGTTTTTGGCAATTTTGTTCCTTTTGCTTTTGCAACTGTAATTGCCTATTATCGAGTTGCAGACAGCATGCATGTCTTTTCCAGCCTTTTTTTTTCCTCCTAGCTATTTTAGGTTTTTCACAAGACAGCATCTGTTTAGTTGCTGCAGATCATGACTCCACCAGATGACTTCTGTAGCTATTAATGATTTTCTTTTGTTCTTTGTTGTCCGTATTTTTTGATTACAATGGATTGAGAGGGCATCCAGCTCCTTGAGATGGACTCTATCCTTTTTTCTCCATTAAATCCCATTAAATCCCATTTTTTTCAGGGAAGACAACTGATGCATCTTCTTATCCAGGTCTAGTCTACAAATCCAGTGGCCCTGAATTTGAGGAGAAGCTGGAATAATGATGGGCTGCCTGACCATTAATTATCAAATATTAGTGCCTGACCATTAGTGGGAACAGTTTAGAAACCAATGGAAACTGAGACTCAGAAATCTGACAAGAAAGAGGACAGTTTTTTATCCCCTAATCCTGAACTGATTCAAAAATTGATTAAATACTCTCAGTCTTAAAGCTTGAATTTCAGGATCCTGGAGATCTTTAAAGTGAGGGTTTGAGATTTTCCTGTTTGGATGCACTGAATTAAACTGAGAGAGCACAATTGTTCCTGTGCTGAGTTTTCAACCCTTTTGTCCTGTGTGATGGTACAACTCAGCATTAAGATCAAATGCAATACAGAATGTGGTAGGAGTATGGAATGTTTACATGGTGAAGGTTTAAATGGTATCTAATATTATTTTTTCTGACAGTGGACAGACAACTCTATTTTCAAGACGCTCATGTTTTCTACCAGTTCTCAGCGGATGAATGTACCTACCTTTTCTGTGAATTTGAGAAAGAGGAAGCATGGAAGAATGGAGTAAAGCTCCTACTTCAACTACTGCCGCTGTCTCCTCCTAGGATTGACATGTGCAATCTGTAAGTGTGCATATACAGCTATTTGCAATTTAGTAATCTGACTATTTTTTATGTGTCTGGCCTTATAATGACACTGTTTACTCCCAAATCACCTTGCAAATGAGTCAGCTTTCTTTTGGGGGTTGACAAATTTTGTAGAGATGTGCTTTTCTTCTGACAAGGTCAGTATGGGTAGAAAAATGGAGGCACTTGACTTGGAGTTTTGAACATATTACGAGTTTTAGGTGCTAGCTTGCTGCCTCTAGCTTGCTATATTACCTGGCTATGTGAATTTTTTTGGTCTCCTCTCTTGTTTGGAGGTTTGTCATGAATTGGCAGTGACTATGCTGTGGTGCTGATTGACTAACAGATCAGATGCCCTTGTGATGTGTCAGATCAGCTTTCAGATGGATTGACAAGACAGGTGGGAATGTGTTACCTTCAGTCATTTAATTTTAGTTTTCTACTATATGTTTGCCAGAGTTCTGTAGTCTCGCGTTATTATTATTTTTTCAGAATATGACTCTTAATGGTTTTGATGCCTATGTGTCTCCTCTTTCACCTGACTGTTGGATCTTATCCTACTCTCTGTGCTCATATGGCTGCACTCTAAGGTTGCCTGTTTAGAGTGGCCAGAAGGAAACCATAGTTATTTGTTCCACAGTGAGAGGCCAAAATGAGGAGAAAGATGTTAGTGAGAGCTATGGAGGCTCACAACCGTTTATGCTTTACTAAATTTGCTGGAGCTGGCCTGAATACACAAGTTGAGATAAATTCTTTCATTGTCCCTAGCATGAAGATCCTCAAACTCAATACTTACACTTTGGAGAACTATTATTCTGGCAGTACTAGAATTTATTCTCTTTGATGCCAAAGACAAAACTTTCTTTTGTGAGTACTTTCCTTCTCTACATATTAGCTTTTAAAAATGCTCATTCTCTAGAATGAATGTCTGGTAGAAATACTTTAAAGGAGCACAAAGGCCAAAGACTCTGTAAGCTGTCTCAAGTCCAGATTCTGTAATTCAGATATGTTGAGCTGGTAGAAAAAAACCTCAGTAATTTCTCTACATGGTTCAGGGCAGAAACTTGATTTCCTCCCCTGTTGCTGACTGCCCTCACCAATCAAATATTGGCAGTTCTGGAGTGAAGCTTCCCTTCAAAATGCATTTATTTGATCAGCTGGAATGAGTGTAGAGAAGCGACAAAAACCCCAAGCTGTCTAGAGCACCAGGACTGAATATGATCTTCTAAGCAGCTGACCATATGGGAGAAAACCTTTGACTATTTTTGCAAATAGAAATTCTTGTCTTCCAGCCAACTCTGGTGCTAAACACTTTGTCTGTGCCTTAAATATCAGGGCATTTTGATCTTGATTTTAGTGGGAATTGGGATTTTTGTCATCACTGTAAATCAGACCACTTTTCATGGTTCATGTCTACTTGTTCAAAGGATTTGAATCAAAAGGACAGGACAGATAGGTCATATTGACGTGTTACGTGAAGGATGCTGGGTAGAAAAATGGATTGAAGGCTTTTTAGGTTCAAGTTTACAGACTGCTTTGCAGTTTTATCATTTCAGTGCAACTGTCATTTCCAATAGAAGATGATCCCTGTCACATGAATTGAACAATTATTCATTAATGTACGTTTCCAGCTCCTTCCTGCTCACATTATTCAAATTTGAGTTGAAGCTGGATTCCTTTTGGGAATATTGTCACTGAAAAATTGTTTTCTGGAGCTTTTACCTGTCAGATTGTGAGGGTGCTTTTTGAAAAAGTATATATTGTAGGAATTGAATTTTAAATAATGGTATACCCTCGAGGGAATGTGATATTAAAGCAGAAGGAGACTTTTCCAGGTTCAAAATTCTTCATGCTTGATGCAAATAATAAACTGCTAAAACACAGTCAGAAAGGGAATAGGTGTGATGAGATGTTTGTTAAAGTTGTCTGACCTGGTTAAATAAAGCCATATACTCCTTTTCATGAGGAAAGGGGGCAATTCTAAAAACCTTTCCCGGCAGGGCTCATCTTGTCTTGAATATATAAGCTGTTTTGCATACCATTAGAAGCATAGGATTTTTTATAATCTAATATTTTTGTACTCATTTTTTCTGTCTTAGCTTTTCTCACATTCTACATTGACGGCATTAATTCTATATGTACACGGGGATAGGGAAATTCTTACCTTATTCATTCGATTCCCTGCTTTTGATGAAATCAGGAGTAACTGCCTGCTTGTGCACCAGAAGGCAACATTGGATGTCTCCTGGTGATCCCAGAGGCCAGATGCCCTCTGTTTCCTCTGCAGGTGGTGGGCAGCAGCCTTGTGCTTGCCTGGGCTGCTGGCTGCATCAGTGGCTTTCTGAAGTACCATGGTTCTGCTCTCCCAGAAGGAGGCTGTAGACCTAAGTTGGCAGTAGCAGCTCTGGGGCCTTCCTTCAGCAGCTATTCTGGAAACCCTGTTAAATAAACATGGCTCCAATTTGACTTGCTGTACAGGTTTTTGATGGGTCTGTATTTGTTTCTGGTCGGTTTTAGTGGTGTTACCAAATAATACTATAGGAAGCTCTACAATGAAATTCTATCCTGAAATCTGAGGTGTGCTTATGTAATAAACATAATAAATGGATGAATACTGCCTGTTGACCTTGATGGAAATTCCTTGCATTCAACATAACGTTGGTGGGAATTTACGACAGAAAACAAGTCAGGACATAGCAGATTGTCAGCATCTCACGCTAATCTGAAGGCTAATGTTGTTGTGTGTATTCCACAAGACTGAGACTCTGTAAATGTTGTCAAATGAGATGGGACCAATGAAGAGGCCTCTTAGGGTCATTAAACACCCAGTGTCAATCACAGTCATTCTACTTGAGTAGAAAACAAGTGAATATTGCAAGTGCCTGGAAGCAAAAAGTCTGGATTGAAAGCTGTGCCATGGATTCCCTTACAGCCTTGAGCAATCACGTAGGCTCTTATCCAGTGCCTCTTGAATTCTTTTCCAGTTACTGCAATGGTGTTGTATCAGGTGTTTAATCCTTTTGTGCTTCTATTTCTTTCTTTGTAAATGGAAGTGTTTATAACAGTTCCCAGAACCAGTGGTAGACTCAGTGAACATTTCAAGAATGCACTGCGTACCTGAATCTGTTGAAATGTATCCCATAATACTTTTTAAAATTATTGGAAGAGATGTTAGCAGAGTTTTTTTATTAATCTTACATTGCTTTTTATTTTCAGAAGTGTTGCGCTATATTCTCTGTCTCTGTCCTGAGCAATTTGCATTTTCTTGAAGTCAGAAAAGTAACCATTCTGAAAAGTGATTTGGATTCAATGAAAATAGCCAGGATGGGATATTGATTTAGTTACTGCCTTATAGCATTCCTGGAAAGCTCTTGCTGAACACAAACAGCTCCCAGGTATTGTATGGAGACTGACTTGCCTGCTTGCAGAGCTAGGACAAACATCCCTGCATCTCACTCTGCTTAGCAGACTGAGCCCACAGATCACTGAACTCTATAAGCGTTAGTCTGCCTGGGCTTTGTAGCTCCCGTTTGGTACCAGCCCTACCAGGTCCTAGCTGTCCACTTTTGAAAAAATTGGGGTGATAACTGTTGGTTTTGTCCATTGGCCTGGGTGCCATAATACACCCTTCTTCACTGATTCTGAAGAGCTGACTAATTTTTGGTATATTCATGGTTTCAGAAGTATTTGGTACTTGTATGCAGATGAACACCGGGAGTATTTTTAAATAGAAGATGAAGTGATAAAGGCCCAAGAAGGAAATAACTATGCTATTGCTGTTCTGGGTTTATAGATTGCATCTGTGGGTGTGTATTCGGAGCTCCTGTCTTCTGCCCCCAGTTTAGAAGAATTGGGTCCTAGTTTGGTTCTGAGAGATCAGAAAAGATCAGATGTGTGGAGAAACATCTAAAGAGTTCAGTCATTTTAATCTCATTCCAAATTATAAAAAGAAAACCTGAATAAATCAGTCCTTGTAAATGAAAATGCATTCATTTATTTCTTTTGGGCTGTTCATAACACTTAACATGTTAAATCACATATTTTTTGAATAGGAAAGGCAGTTGCAAAAATAATTGTGATTTTTAATCTGAGTTACCATTTTTGTCTGAATATGCTTGCCCCAAAATGAATGCATGTGTCATTCTGAGCTTTCTGACCTTAATTTTTTAATCAGGGAATGAAATTTTTGGACATGGGATATAAGAACCACAATATACCAGCTGCATATTCCAGATGTGCTGCCAGCTCTCTCCCTAAGGACATCAAGGCATATAAGCAATTAAATAATTTAGTCAAAGACAGAAGCTTCTGCTAATACCTGGGATTTATGTTTATTACAGCAGCTGCAGCTTTGTGTGTCTGTTCAGTTTGCTGGCATGCCACTGCTTCTTGAATACTGAGAAAAGTAAAGATCTCAAGGCCATTTTCTTTTATTTCTTCCCATAGTAATAACCCTATCATTTTGGTATAATGCTTCTGATTGTCAATAAAGCTTCTGAAAGGCTTACAGAGGTTTTAGTGATGGGAACTGGATTGTTTTAAAGAAAAGCACCATCTTATCTTGTACTGTCCACTTTTGTGTGGCTATTTCCATGTGGGCCAAACTTCTTGGGCAGTTTCTAAGAGGGTTCTACCTTTACTGCCTCACTTTTGAAAGGACACATTAAGTCTCTTTTTCTTGTGAGTTACTGTCAAGACAACTTAATAGTGTTCTCAGCTGTTGCTTTAGTTTGGTTATTTATGGCTTCTTAAATATATTATTTTCACTTTAAGTTACTTTTTCTGTGTATCAAACTTCACGTGTCACATAATTATTTTGATGTTGTCTGTTTTCATCTACAAGAACTTGTGTTCCATAGGTGCTTCTCCACACCTTAGCAAAGATGGGTGGTGGGCAGACACAAAACTCTTCACTGTGTTCACAGAGAATGTTTTTAGCAAAGAAAAAAGTGCAGTCAAATAACTAACTCTGATCTAGAGGGTCCTGCATTCTTCAATTCTCTATCATATTTTTATAGGTGAAGGATTCTCTCACTGCTTTATGTTAGTTGGATCAAAAGAGTTCTTGACAGCAAGGGACAAAGGGTGTACTCTGTCGTTACTGACACGATTAATTATTGTCATGTTGCAGTCCTCATTTTGATGTGGAATCTCAAAGGCCCTTTTACATTAGTGCCTGTGGCTACACAGTTTCTTACTTTCCAGGAATCAAAAGATGTTGAAACAGAATGAAAGAAGTAATAAAATCTTATTTTTATTTTTTAAGGCCTGATCAAAAAATAGAAGATACAGCAGAAACCAATGCTGAAATTCTTGCTCGTCTCACTTCTGCGGTAAGGTCATTGCATCAAAGTTTGAACTGATCATGTTTGAAATATTGTCATGTTTTGGATCCTTTCAAATTAAAGACTTAGTCTAAGTGAACAGATGTTTGTATATGAAGACTGTTTTTTTAGTCTCTGGAAGGGGGTAGCTTTACCGAGGTCTTAGTGTGCAATTCCAAAGGTATAAAAATCAATCAAAGCAAGGACGGCTGCAGTCTGCTCTCATAATAGATAATATCCATGGCCCAGAAGATGCCAATTGGGAGGACCAAGGTGTCTTTTGTGCCATGTGCTTTACGCTCAGTCTCTCTTGGTCAAGTGTACATTGATGGCAGACAAAGGGAGCGAAAAGGCTTCAGCAGCCCTTGTGTAGATTATTATAAACTTCTGAGGAGATCCACCTGGGAAACCTGAGCTTCCCAACTATGCTTAGCCTCAGTGAACTTCACCAAAATAAACAATAGCTTATGCTGCCTGCGCTAGACTTTGGTGCATCTTTTTTATTTTGGAAGATCACTGTTCTAAGAAGCAGAGCAACAGGACTTCAGAAAGTTAAACTGACTCAATTTCATGCAATCTGTGTGATGGCACAGAGTGCACCCTCAGCAAATTAGCAAGTGATGCAAAACTGGGAGGAATGGTTGGTCACCACCCCTGGAGGTATTTCAAAGATGTACAGATGTGGCACTTGGGGACATGGTTTAGTGGTGGACTTGGCAGTGCTGGGTTAATGGTTGGACTTAATGATCTTACAGGGCTTTTCCAACTGAAATAATTCTATGATTCTATGGTTGTGCTGCCACTTGGACCTTGACAGTCTGGAGAGATGGGCCAACAGGAATCTTGGGAAAATGAACAAAGGGCAATGCCATGCTGGGCTGAATGGTCTCCAGATGTGCTTTCCTACCTCTACCATTCTGTGATTGTACAGTTCTGTGAACACCACGCCTAAGTCATGGTATCATCAAAACATGGAATTAGTGTTAGTTCTGTTTTTGACATGTGAGAAAGTACAGAGATGAAAGTGACGTGACCAAGGAAAGTTGTTATGAAAAAGACATGAGGGTAAGAGTTATTTTAAGAAAAATAAATAAAGTACTATCTTGATACTGCTGGAAAATGGAAGGGAAGGAGAATTTATGCTATATTTTGTAAAGATACTTTTAATGTGTTTTGAAAGCCTGTGATTCTGTATGCTCAAGCTTATGCAAAAATAATTTAAAATGTATGACATAATCAAACACTGTGTTTTAAATTTTTTTTGGTTGCCTCAATATTCAAATTCCTTGTTTTCTCTATTTTTTTTCTTAATTTAAAATGAAAGGTGAACTCAGAACCTAAATATCCTCCATTTTCAGATCCATAGAGAGCAAAAATAGAAAACTGTAAAATACTTTCCACGAAGTCATATTTCTTTCAAAAACTTGCAAAACTGCCAACTCTATAAAACATTGCCAGTATCCCTCAAAAGCTTTGCTCTCCAAAAATAAAATAATGGGGGGATTTGTCAGTTAAAAAAAAAGGGATGCATTCAACAAAACAAAATGACCTTCTGAGTTTAAAAACTGGATCTAAATGTTGCTGGATAAACCTGAATAATATACATATCCTTAAACATCTAATTGACAGTGAGTTCAGAGTGTTTCACATCTGCAAGGTCAAACCTGTGAACTACATCCTGAGTCATTCCAGCAGTAGGCACATGGACAGGGTTTTCTTAAATGAACCATTTTATTACTGTGGCTAACTAGCTAAAGAAAAATTAGGCAGTTCCATCTCCAGATGGCCTGAGACCCATCTATTGCCATGGTGATGTCAAGAATCTGATCTTTTCTCCTGCATTTTCTGATTTTCCACAGAACTTTGTGGTGCCTCTCTAATGATTTTCTAATCTACCCCTGGGGAAAAGGCACAAGACCAGAGCAGAATCTTCAAAATTTTAACATCGATATATGAACTTTTCCTTTTTATCTCTCCAGAATATTGGAGACTTTTCCTCCATACAGTAGATCGGGACCTAAAGTACTCACTGCAACCTTACGGAAAGCCTTTTTATGTCCCACAGGAATTTGCACCCTCAGCTCACACCATTCAACAGAGGGCTGGAATACTCAGTATCTAGATTCACTTTTTTTTTTTTCTTCTTTACTTCCACCTTCAGAATTCATATAAGAAAAAGAAGAGTCCTGTAAGCAGGAGCTGGAAACTGAAAGTGAAGTTAGTAGCCATTACTAGAAATGTGTTCACACTGGCTTTTTGTCTCACTGAATGTTTATGTAATTTGTACAAGATTAAACCAGTCTTCCTTGAAGAATTCATAATTGATAGTCCTGTTCACGATACTCTTCCCACCAGTATTTCAGAAGTGGAAAAAAACCCCAAAATCCCTACTTCCAGCCCAGCACTATAACAGTCAAAGATTAGAGTTGACTTTGGAATTGGAGATTCAAATCCCTTTGCTGTCTCTCCTGCTCCTCTTTTTGCTTTTCATGGAATAAAACGTTTTTGTTAGGTCAGAAGAAAGTTTCAGCTTTTCTTTCAGGGGATTGCATTCCAAATTTTCAAACCAAAACTGGTTGTGAGGATCTAGCCCAAGCACCATTGGAGGAATCTATGTGTCTAAAATATAAATCCCTCTTTTAACCTATCAAATGATGTGCTTGTGCCATATGCTTCATTACAATGAGGCACCAACAACACCATCAAACTTAAATTGGAAAGACAAGCAGCGCAAAATTTGCAAACAGGGCAAAATGCCATATGTTTGCATCAGCTAATCTTTTTGGTCATAAATTTTTAAGAAAATGCAAAGATTACTCATGGGTTTACACAAGCATTCCAGAGCTGTCATGCATCCCATGTCGTGTCACAAAGAGCAGCTTCATATTCAGTGTTTTTGTCTGCTAAAAGCAGAACGTGGTGGGATAGCCACGAGTGTTTTCACGGCAAAGTTTTTACCTTACCTTGTGATGAAACAGAAGGGAATATCAGGATGTTAATGGAGTGCATCTGGAAAATAGTTTTCTGGTACTTTAAGGCTTCAGCTAATATTACTTTTAATTAGAGCCCATCAAACTATCATAACTTGAAATGCAAAAATGTGAACTAGACTTTTACTGTTTTTCAAAACCCTGCTGTTTACAGACTTTTGTTACACTATTTTGTTTTGAGATTCTGTAAGGATTGGCATTTTGTCTCTAGATTTGAAGTCCTATTTGGCACAATGGCATCTAGAATTCTGTCTCACAAAAAAACTACCTATGGGCAGAAAAAAGAGAAAGGAAATAAGTAGAGATGGTATGCACTGTCTGCTAGATGCACAGCTACGTCCACTATGACAAAATTATAAGGTTTGTGATAAGAGCAGTAGTTGTCATTTACTTTTCAAAAATCTCTATTCTTTGAAGACAAGATTCACCATATAAATCTGCCCTTTGTATTTAATCAAGCAGAAGTATGCCTGGGTATCATTTTGTACGCGCATTCTTACTCTTTAATTTCTCAAAAATGATTGAGATGTGGTAACATTCCAACTACTCACTCAAAATGTTCTCTTTCAGACTTTCATAATATTTCTGTAAATATTCTGTGGTGAACTGGCCTTTAAACTGAATCAGTTTTGACATCTGCAATGCTACCCAAATGGTATGCTGTTTGGATAGTGTTAGCTTTGTAACAACAACCTGTATGTGTAAACCATTTAAAAAAATTTAATATCTCAATATGGTGGGCATAGTTCTTGTTTATATATTTTAGTTTGTGTCTGCATTATTATCTTCAATGTGATGTGCAACTATCAATTTTGTCAAACAGGCAGTAACTGAAATCCTATTAGGAAGAAGTATGATAATGGGTAGTATGTGTGCAGTGAAGAATGAATGTTATACATGGATTTCCATTGGTGTAATGATGCATAGGAATTGCATGTCCAGCAGGGATGTCAAATGCATTTATGCTAAAATAGACAAAAGCGTATAGATTATGAAATCTGGGAACACCAGTCAAATCCAGAAGGATGCTCAGCAGTACCAATTCTTTGTGATTGGAGTGAACCTTATGGGAGGGAGCTCAGATTGTCATCACAGAAGCCTTTGATGAAGGCACTTTTGCTTACTATTAACACTAGAGAAACATATTTTCCTCCTACTTTATCTGAAGGGTTTTGCTCAGGTTAAGTAAAAGGCCAGCTGCATTCCTGGCACACAGCTACCAACAAGGTATTTAGCTTGACTTAGACAAAATATAGAAACCCAGCCTTTTTATTGCCTGTGATTTTAGCACTGTCTTTCATACTTAAGAA
The DNA here is from genome assembly GCA_013397895.1 of Origma solitaria. Taxonomy (NCBI): domain Eukaryota; kingdom Metazoa; phylum Chordata; class Aves; order Passeriformes; family Acanthizidae; genus Origma; species Origma solitaria. The sequence continues at coordinate 604,842 of VZRL01012171.1, read as the reverse complement.
GTGCCACCTTATAAGGAAAAGTAATACTGTAAATACATCTGCAAGATGCCACAATGCTGCCTTTTCTTCTGGCAAGATGGATTTTTTCTTTACATTCATGGAGAGATCTGCATTTCTTGAATGTTTGATTAGGTTAAGTGATACATTTGCAATTGTTTCAGATTGTAGTGTCTCTTAAGGCTAATCATAGGATAATGCATTTATTAAATGCTAAAAGATAAAGACGAGACATCAGTGCACTGCTGCTTACAGTCAGTAATGTGTGAGACTGGATCAGAATCAAGGCATGGGTACCTCCTGCTGAGTTTAATGAAGAGAGAGGGTCTGAGAAGTGTAGCCATGAAAAGTCAAGGTATTGTTATTCAGAAACAGCTTGTACTTGTATTGAGAATCCCACTCTTAATTCTAGATATGTATTATATCTATTGTATGTATTGTATGCATGTATTATAATACTTGTGTATAGCAATTGTCACATGGAAGCACACAAGTTGTTTTTCTACAGAATAACTGTTCTTTCCCATTTTACGTGAAGTTTATGCTTATGTTATCCATGATTAACATTTCTCCAGACATGGGAATGAGTGTACAGGAAGGAAGGAAGGGAAGGTAATACTGCCAGCTTGCACAATTGTGCTGGAAACAGGATGACATTTAAGAAAACCGTGGCACTGCCTTAATATTTTCCTGCTTGGAGTGGCAGAAAACTCTGTCCCTCTCAGTAGGGCAACATCAAGGAATAGAAAAGAACCTTGTACCTTGCAAGGACAGCAAAAAATCTTCTTGGTCCTTTGCCACAAAGGAAAGAAGGATGCAAACAGAGGAAGCAAACAGTTCACACAGTGGCCTCTGGTACGACTGCCTTTTGCCACATGTAGAATGCACTGCTGGGTGCTGAGATGCTCTGAGTGCTTTTTTCTGTCTTTCTGCTCAGACCAGTGTAATGTTAACTATTCTTCTTTCACATTGTCAAACTTCTCTTCAGAGTCATGAGGGTGGGATACTGACAGTTGTTAGTAATTGTATTACTTTGGGAATCCTTTGTGGGCTTTGTGCCTTATGGCCGAACCACATATCTTGTGAATAATGTTTGAAATGTCACATCTTTTAGAAACTGGATGTCAAACCTCCCACTGCAGAATAGCCTCGAGCCTTGCACAGGTCTGTTAGACAAGATGGCTAGTATGCCCTGCTGGAGACTCTGTACAGAGATGTGAGACAAGGCCTAGAAAAACGGTTGGAATGTGCCATATTTTTTTCTAAATTTGTGATTTTTTTTAACATTGAAGGAAGCCTGTCTTGGGAAAATTTGGGAAATTGGAAAAAGCTGAGAGATCTTCAAAGGCATCTGAAAGCATGGATGGGGCAGAGGAAGGGAAGAACTGAGGTGTATGCAGGAGACAGTGTCTGGGGTGCTGTAGGCCAAGTGCAAGCAGCTGCAGTGGGACAGATGACGGCAGCGAAGAAGTAGGAAGCAAAAGAACAACGTATAGAAAAGTTCTAGAAAAAGAAATTATATAAAAAAGAATAGAGCTATGGAGAGAAGAGGAGGGAGAGTTGAGCTGGCTAAAGAGACAGTAGTTGGTCTATACAGAGCATATGAAGAATGCAGAGACAGGAGGATGAGGAAGGAAGCTGGCTGGCATGGCAGGGCTGTTACCATAGGCTAGTGAGATAGCCTGTAAAACTGAAAATAGCTCCGACTTCTGCATTTTCATCTCAAGGGAAATTTTGGTCCTGAAATTCTCAGCCGTGCTACTAGGAGAGGTTGTTTCCTCTTGGAAGATCCAAGAAGTCAAGGTCAATTATATACATGAACCTCTGTCAAACCTCATAATGGAGAACATTCTTGTTCTGGAGTCACACAATAAATCTAGCATTACAGTGTGCTCATCAGAGGCAAAACAAATATGTAACAAGGGAAGGGAGAAGATTCAAGTGTGTACTTGTGAAATAGATATGCTGTGTAAATAAATTACAGGTTGGGCTACTGAGCTGCCCATTCCCTAAGGAATATGTGGTATTTACATGAAATTAAAGTCACAGAATTCCCAGCTGAAAAGGAGATAGATTTGCTAGGAAAACTGATTGTTGTTTCAAACCTAGGCATAATTCCACATGCAGTCGATTACTGCAAAGCACTGATAGCTCATATCTTACCAGAGTTGTATTTTTTTTTATTTGACTGTGCTAGGAACTATAACCATCCTTTTCTTTTCCTGATATTTTAGGTACAGAGAGAACTGGCTGCTGTCATTGCCTTGAAAGCAAGGAAGTCAGGTGAGTCAGGCTGAACTTCAGAGGGGTTTTTGTAATGCTTTTCCCTTTTGTCATTTCTTGAAGTATCTGAATTGTCATTGCTGTCTTTTCAACATGGGAAAGAAAAGATAGTGATGGAGAATCTGTGTATACAGCACAATGCAATTACAGTTAAGCTTCTCTCCTTCTAGCTCATTACATCTAATGACCTAGCTAATAAAATCAGAATGTTACAGTTAAATCTGTACTTGGATCTCTTTCTGGCCAAAATCACTATTTTCTTTAGGCTCACACTTAATAGAAGAATCTGATGTCTTTATTTGACTTACATTTAAGACAAATAAGTTGGTGGTTTTCCTTTTTTTCTTTTTTTATTGTCCAGTTTCACATGTGATCATCTTTTCTGTGTTTTACCTGCACAGACAGGTGTTTTTCTTACTGCTAAAGCAAAAGGACAACTTCATGCATGAAGGTATTCTTTCCTGTCTGTACATCTGTATGGCTGTAGAGGCAAATCTCTGATCAAGGTGGTAGCAGGGGAAAGGCAATTGGATAACTGAAAATTTCTAACAGTAAAAGCATTCACAGCAAGTGCTGGTGTTACAGTGCAAAGGCACTGAAATATGTGGCCATCTCAGCTCCATCAGGGTTTGGTAGCACAGGCATTTCAGAAGGTAGAATCTGCATTGCTGAGCTGGAGGGGAAGCAAGGAAGCTGTGTTTTCCAGGCACTGTACAGGAACAAAAAAACCTTATTCAGCCAGACCTGACTCTTTACAGGGTTAACTCTCTGATGTCTTTGTGCAGTGTCTTCTGCACCAAGCTGAATGTATTTCTAGAGTAAAACAGAGGTGGAGTTGCCTTAAATTATTAGTGTCTTCCTAAAGCCATTGAGGTCTTTGAGTGCATTTTCACTGGGCATCTCTTGTGTTTTTCAGTGATTTTTCTAGAAATTAAAATCATGGATCTTGTACTTCTTGAGCTGTTTTCTGACTTGTTAATAGTGCTGCATCACAATATCTCCATCAGTCTGTGGCTTACAAGTACAGTACAAAATTTGCTTGACACAACACATGCACAACACACAGCATGGTATCTTAAACTCAAGACACCAAGAAAATGTGGCTGGTGTACCTGCAAGTATTTTCTTATGAAAATGTAAGTATTAAAAAAATATTCTAGACGTAGTTTGATGCCATTTTGTGTGGAAATAGAAGTATCCATAGGTTATATCCCCATTCATCTATAAATGCAATTCTGCAGAAAGTGAACACAAATGTGAGTGTGACCTCAGACCTGAACTGCTTCTGTGTAGTGGCTTTGCTTCTGAAAGTGCCGTAGCAGTTTATGATGTGAACACCTCTCAGCTGCTTGCCCTTACCTGGTGTCACCCCAGTCCCACCTGACTTGCAATGGCTGAACATGGAAATGCTTCTGCTCTGGTTCAGTTCAGAGGAAAACAAGCTGTTTTAAAGATGGGCTCAAGGTAATCTTTTATTTTGCTGTCAAATGGGCTGAGTGTGGTGTCATGTACTTTTACTTACTGCTTATAGAGGTATAAGAAGTCTCTCTTCTCTCAGAGAATTTCTGCTTCTCAGCAGTTTTGTCAGCAAATATTACTACTGCTACTAGCAATAAATAAAACTCTTTTCCCTAAAAGAGTGTTTTAGCCATAATTAGCCTCTTATTTCCTTTTGGTAGATGGTTGATTGAGTAGAAAATGGGAAGGGGATTGGATTAGGAATGAAGTGCAGGAGAAGAGATATTCAGAAAGGAGAATATCTCTTGGAATCTCCTTTATGCTGGTGTAATTGCAACCCTCAAGGAGCAGGTAGAAGTATTTCAGTTAAAAATCACAGCCTTAAGAAACTAAAGCTCCTTACAGAGTTTTGTAGAGCTGTCCAGCCTTTCCTAATACATTAATGTAAACACTTAAAGTATCTGTTTAGATCTGAACAAAAGATAACTCTTTAGTCAGTTTAACTAGTGCATGCTTGTTGTTGATATTTGCATTTCTTTGTGCCCCGTCTTGGATGATGGCAAAAAATGGTGCATGATCAGGCATAACAGTAAGGTCTAATTTAAGTTAATGCCTTTAGTACAGTAGGTGCAGAGTAAATTAGGCTGGTTGGTTATGCTTCTTTATTTTATTGCTGATGGTTAAATTCACAGTGTAGCAGTTACTGGTAGCAATCAAGCTATGGTGTGCTGTGCCTGGTGAAGTGAAGCACGTTTCAGAGAAAGTACTTCTGGAGCTGTAAGCCACAGTATCTTTCAAAGATATTGTTCCTCTAGTCCTCCCCAAGACTCCATATAATTCCAGGAAATAAGCCACCAAAAATCAGACAAAGAGTTTATTTTGGCTTGAAAAGAGTGGAGCATGGCTTTTGGGCCAGCTGCCCTGGGTAGCTTCCAGGCTGGTGTGAGTGGCGTGGGAGCCTGGCTCATCCACCCTGGGATTCAGGGGTGGGGAGGGCAGGCAATGGGCATGGCCCTAACCTGCTGTCTGGAACCTGGCTGCAGAGGGTTATTAGTCATTAACCAAAAGCTTTCCTGGAAATCAGCAGCACCCCCATTAAAAAAAAAAAAAAAAAAAAGCCTAATGTAAGGACTATGTAATTTGTTCCTGAATTACTTTCTGGATGTACCTCTGCCCTTAGAGAAGCCTTTCACAGTGATTTAGTTGTACAAGAACTGGCTGATTTCAGTTTTTTCTGTTATTTTTCCAGGACTGCTGTAGTAATCACCATGTTAAGTTGCATGGAAAGTGCTACACAAGCACACAAACACCACAGCTCCCTCTGCAAGAGGTGGAGATATTCCAAGTAGGAAGTCTTGCTGTATTTCAAAGGGGAGAAGTATTGCCTTTGATTTCCTGAATAAAACAGTTTGTTTTTGTTTAAATGCAGCTTGGGTTTCCTACCTAGTATATGTATGTGAGAGGTAGTAATTGCACCTATTACTGTTCTGTTTATGTCAGAGATTTACACATTGTGTCTACTGACAAAAACCGAGGTAGAGACCTGAGCCTGCTGTGGGGTACGGCAGAGTATCAAATTCTTGCTGGTACAGGATCTGACTTGATAGAGAATGTTGGCTACCAGAAAATAAAAAGCCAGGAGGGTGTGGGGTAGAACGCCTTTCCTCAAGAGGCATTCTTCTGTTTTTACGGTGATAGAGAAGAATAGGAGAAACTCATAAAACTGGCAGATGCTGAAAGAAAAATGAGGAACCTGAAAAATTAAAAACGTCTGTGCTGTGGAAAAAAAGCTCTGTTTTCATATTCCAGATGTGTACTTCAAGTGTACCACTCCGATAAAAAGGCATATGCTGACAGAAACAAACCGGAGAGCCCTCGTGCAGAGGGATCTCTGCACTTTTATCTTCTTTGCAAATAAAACTAAACCAGAGTAAAAGAAGTGTCTGTAATTCAGAACCTTTGATGGACTTGGTAACACTGTTGACTTGAAATCACATTTATATTGCATTAGAATAAAGCTCTCATGATAAAGGTGACCTAAGAGAGGGAAATGAGCTTGTGCACTTCTCTGTGGCTTATAAAAATGCATTGAAATTGTTCTTGCCTAACCTTAGGAATAAATAGATTAAATGCTGCCTTCTGTGGTTTGGTAAAAGGTCTTGGGGAAGCAAGTAACTGGAGCAGAAGGGAACTTTTCCTTTAATTGTAGGCACTTGACATTAAGTTGTTTTGTTTATTTATACCTTGCTGGCTTCTGATATCTTCTGCAAATATGCTGAAACGTAACATAAATGCAACCTCCCATCTGAAAGTTTACAAGGGTTGGCATTTATCTCAATTGCTTGTCATGGCTCATGACATGTTTCTTATGTGTTAGAGATGGTAGCTAAAACAAGGATAAAAAGCAGCAAATAGCCTAAGGCTGTGGGCTTTAGCTGGTGGCGACGCTACGTGAGTACGTCTGAACTGATCAAAACCTGTCAGATAGAGGCTTTGTGCTGGTGTTAATCCCATCCACAAACAAGATGCCTTGCATTTCTGTGCACAAACCGAGCTGCACCCCATGGCATCACCCAGCAAATCCCTTTAAAGAAAAAGGCATTTCTATAACTTTATTTGTGCAAAGGATCAATTGATAAGAGCATGGCTCTGGTCTTTGTGTTTATGAATACAGGGGCTAATTAGGATAATAGTTGACAGGATATGGATGAGGTAGGAAGATGGTGACTCAGCTTCTCCCCAGGTGTTGCAGGAGCAGCAGCAGGTCTGGGGGTGTTTCTCCCTCCCACTGCGAAAGGCTGGGCAGCCACAAAAGCCCTAGCACTTGTGTGTGGTTTTACTCCCCCTTATGAATGATATTCAGGTTTCCACTATATAATTAGAGGCATTTTAGTCATGCCATACTTGAATTGGCAAGCTCTATAGATTTTTTAATATGTCATTTACATTTTATTTCTAATAATTTATAATAATATGACTTTTGCAATGTATTAACTTCATATTTGAGGTCTTATGGATTGCCTCAACCCTATTCTTATGTATGCATATCCACCCTTCCCCTTTTCTTTTGTATTGCTTCTGTCAGAACCTAACTGCCTATGTGATTTGCTTAGTATTTTTATTTTAGTGCAGGCGATTCAATACGAAGCAGTCACTGGGGCTTGAGCTTTGCCGACATGAATGAAAAGCAAGCTGTGAACAGCTATTCCTTTTCCCAGCCCCTGCACCACCTATACAGCACTGCTGTCAGAGCTGATTGCGTGACTCGACTCAAACACACTCCAGGCAATGTCAGCCCGGTTAAACACATGAGAACAGTCAGGCTGGGTCAGGTTAAAAGTCCATCCAGCTACGCTCCTACTGTGGGTGATGAGTAGGGGATGCTTAGAGTAGAGAAACAGAGCAAGTACAAACAGTCCTTCTGATGTACATATTCAGCATCTACCAGTCTGTGATAGAGGGAATTTGCTGTACCCACACTGCTGTGGTAGGTAACCCTTGCTGGACCTTTTCTCCATTAATTTATCAAATTGCTTTTTAGCCTGCTTATACTCCTGACCTTCATCATCTCTTATGGCAGCAAGTCCCACAATTCCCATGTGTAATATGTTAAACCATATTTTTTCTTGTTTGTTTTAAATGCATTCCCCACGACCCTCACTCGGTTGGTGGCAGAGAGTGGTGAATGATCCATTCCCTATTCATCATTGTACTCCTCAGGATTTTGTTCACCTCACTCATACTCCTGTGAATTGTCTCATTTCCAGGCTATATCGCTAGTCTTTCCTTACACCACATCTCTTCCATTAAATCTGATCATCTTTGCTACATCTATTATATTGCTTTTGAGAGCAGCATACAATATAGCAACATCGTGTGCTAGACTTGACACAAAGTGAGGGTGGCAGCTTCTTATCAGGGTGGGGAGTGGAGGTATGTGGGAAGGAGCCCAGTGAAACACTTTTGGCAGCATTAAACTGTTTTATCAGCTTAGTTAACTCAGGAAACTGCATCTTTACCATTCAGCCCATTTCCTCAAGTAGTACAGATCCTTGTGAGACTTCTTGATAAATTTATTCCACAATAATTAGCAGAAGTTTTGTTAGTTGGTACTATCTGAATGTCCTATGTTATGTTATTCATTTTATTCACTTGTAGAAGTGCTGTTATATAGAAAATGGAAATCATTAGAAATTTGAGTTAGATTTGTACACATACTTGAAAAATGAAGTTACAAATACATGATCAAAGGTCATTCAAGAAAGGAGCAGTTCAGCATTTTGTGTAAATTTCAAACATATTAAGACCTATTGAATTTACAGATTTCATAAACAACCAGGTATTCCATCTCTTTGGAGTAAAATGTGCACTGTTTGTTACCATTTGTGCCACTGAAAAAGGGCATATGAGATATGAAAAAACTTGGTCCTTACAGAATAAAGTGACAGTCTTGTGCCAGAGAGGTGCGCATTTTCGTTTTTTTATAAAAAAATTGAGAAAGTTTGAAGGGTGGGAAAAGGGTAGTATCAGTAGGATCTTGCTGCTTTTCTGTTCTCTTCATGTCTCTTTCCAATAGGTTGTTTACTTGACTCAAGTACCTCATTTCATTGCAACATTCAGTTCCTCCAAACAGCCACTTGTTTAAAGCAAGGGTTGAAATTAGTAAACTGTGGACTGAGAGCTCTTCTGCAAATTCTTCTGCAAATGTTACTTACAGGATTCACCCTGGAGAAATGGCCACTCAAAGTGAAGGTGCAGGAGTGTCATGCTCCTGTTAGGTCATGGTGTCTGTGTCTTTGCTTTTCCCCCGCCCACTGAAATGTGATTCAAAATAAAAGCTTCACCTGGACACACAGCTAGCAATATTTTAAAAGTTACACTGTGCTTTAGGGTCTTTCTTTAAGGTCTGTGATTTCAGGTCTTGAAGTAAGGGAGGTAATCTTGTTTCATTCAGCCTAGAGAAGAGGAGACTGAGGGAGACCTCACTGTGGGTCCCTCATGAAGGGAAGCAGAGGGGCAGGCACTGATCTCTTCACTCTTAGGACCAGGGACAGGACTCAAGGAAATTGCATGAAGTTGAGTCAGGGGTGGCTTAGGCTGGATATCAGAAAAAGGTTTTTTACCCAGAGGGTGGCTGAGCACTGGAATGGGCTCCCCAGGGACGTGATCAGAGCACCAGGTCTTTCTGAGTTCAAGAAGCTTTGGGGCAATGCTTTCAGGCACATGGTGTGATTTTTGGGGTGTCTTGCTCAGAGCAGGAGTTGGACTCAATGATCCTAATGGGTCCCTTCCAGCTCAGCATAATTTATGATTCTATGATTCTAATCATGTTTGCTTCTTTAAGCAATCTTTTTAAAACATTTTGTGCCCTATTGAAGGGAATCCCTACCCCAAGGGACCAATGGGGATAACAGTGATGTCTTGAGTCACATGGGATTCTTCCATTACTCCTGAGATCAAGCACACCAAGAAAATGACAGCACTTCAAAAGGGCAGGATCAGACCCCTCCCAGTCCTGGGGAATGACAATCCTTGTGTTGGCTGGTCAGGAGCCGTGTCTGTCATGCAAACACACACACACATACATAGAGCTCTGTTGTGCCATAGCTGAATCTATAACCACCTGCTTTGTGCCCACCCTGGGCCGTGCTGGGAGTGGGAAATGCTCTGGACAACATCAGTGAAAGTACTACACGTTAATACTTGCCAGCCTTTGTGTACTCAACAGCTGAAATAAGGCAGAATGGACTCAGACTTGGAAAAAGAAGGAAAAGAGCTCTCTGGTGGGAATTATGATGAGAGGGATTTTGGCAGTTTATGGTTTTGTTCTTGCAGTTGTTATAGAACCTTGTGCATAGTTCTTTCTGTGTGATCTGAGGTACTCACATAGAAGAAAAAGCAATGCAGAGTAGCTGTGAAGGTGAAAGATATTTTGCACATATGCAAAAAGAGACAGCACTGTAAGGTCGGAAAGACAGCAGTTGTGCAAAAAACAACCCCCAGGTGAATGTTTTGTTTACTGGGGCTTTGGGAGAGGCATTTACAATGAGTTCACAGAATTTATTTATTCAGAGTCCTCTTTGTTTCCTGCTCCTTTCCTGGCCATGCCTGGGGGATGTTTCCATGGAATAGAGAGCAGTGTTTCACTTTGCACCAGCCTGCTCAGCAACAGTCCATACCTCCTTTTTTGATCTGTTCTCAGCAATCATTCTCTGATCATGTAATGGGCTCTTCTCCATCCTTCTATCACCTCATTTCAGGGAACACTGCTATAGATACATTCACCGCCATGTGATTTTTAAAAAAATTTATTTAAAATACCATGCACCTGAGAATGAATATCTAAAATTATTGGATAAAATGTAAAACTTTCTGCATTCAGCCATCAAATGGTTTCCCTTGAAATGTAATTGGTACAATACCACTTGCTTTTGTCTGTTCCTGTAGTAATCCTACAGCATTTACATATAATTTTTCATGTTTTTTTTCTCCTTGACAAAAAATATGACTTCATACATTCACAAAGTGGGTGTAAAGTGTGGCTTTATCTTTGCATGCATCACAAAGGACCAGGCATTGAAAACCAAAGCTCCTCTGGCTACATGAATCAACAGTAGTTGTTTATCTATTAAAAAATGTCTGTCTTGTTTAGCCAGAGGTGTTTTACAAATTATGTTGTTCTAATGCACCACTACCTTGGATGAAATACGGGCCTTCAAAGCCAGATGAAAGTCTTCAGTTCTTATAAATAAAATAAACAGAAGTTCCTAAATAACCCTTGTATAATAATGTGAAATGACCATTATCTAAGTGAGCTGGGAAATATTGGTGGATTTACTTGGTACATTAATTTTTTAATTTATAATGACTATATAATGTAGGCAGACCTGAGCTTCATTTAAACTGAGGTTTGTCCTTCCTGTGGTCATTTAGAAGCAGTGGGAAGGAGCGGCGCAGTAATGGTGACCAGCAAGACCGAATCTACAGCTGTCAGCCTCCTTTCTTACCACACTGGCTTTGCTCTGTTTAGATTGCGGGTTCCTACCCTTGCTGTTATCTGTTCCTTTTGATAAACTCTGCAATGAGAGGAAATGTTTTTGCATCATTTTCTGGAGTCCTGTTTCCTATTTGAGGTTTGAGGAATGGCTTATAGCACTAGGACCCTTGGGAACTTCTTTTTCTGTGTGGAAACTAGATCAGAATAATGAGTACCCTTCTGTGCAAATTCAATATTTGTTCTACACCTAAGGTCAAGCAGAAGTTAATGACCATTTTTTACATACAGAAGTCAGTTATGACACCAACATTACATTTCATATTTCACACTTTTGTAATTGTAAAATAAAATGCTGGAGTAATTTATGTTAAATTGATTTAGACCACAAAGCATAAATATCATAGCTTTCCAGATTAGTGTTCGAGAGAAAATGGCATCATTGTCACTTGTGCAATAGTTCATTCACCGATTTACAAGTACCTTTATTCCATCTTGTGCTTGCTGTGCTTTTTTACATACAGAGGTGCTGAACAATGCTGTAAGCGGGAGCCTGTCTTTAATAATTTTTGCATTTTTTTTGTTTCTTTAATTAGCTGATTTACTCAGCTGATTGCACAGCTGTCTGGGCAACACCCCCCCAGGGGCCTGCCAACTGTTTCAGAGATATGTAGTGTACTCAGTGAAGGGAAATCTGTATGATAATTTACATATATATATGCAGAAATAGTGGGAAGGAATAAGAAAGCTCAAAGGCAATTTTTGTATTGCTAATAAAAGGAAACATGTTAAGGATGAGCTTAAAAAGCTTTCTCTTTTCAGTAATTTCTGGGAAAAGATTACTGTTTCATGGTAAATAAGGAACCAATTCTCAATTGGAGGGTTTTGTTCCTGGGATTATTGCTGTCTCTTACAAGCAGCTTTTGGGGATTTCAGTGATACTCAGTGCTTGTTAATTTTCCCCTTTAGTTTGGAAACAGAACTTGGAAAATGCAAGAGTATGCATGAGGACGTGGTCTGGTCTAAAATGGTCCCCAAATCCAAGGTTTGCAAGGCATTTACTGGCTGCTCATCTTCTTTTCCATTGCTCAGCACTAGTGCTTTGCATAGCCTGGAGGATCTGGCTTTTAGTTTCCCCAGTGGTGTCAGTATGAGCTATTCATTTTTTTCCACTCTGATAAATTAATAAGCATCAGCAAACATTATAACACTGTCAAACAGCTCAGAGCTGCCATAGTAACCAACCTCTCTAGAGCTCGCTGTGTACCCTCCACAAAGAAAGCAAGGGAAACCACAAGTTCCATTGTTCAAAATAACAGAAAAGTTTTCAAAAATAATGAAATTATCTTAGTTATGGGATTAAAAAAACAATAAAATGGGGGTTTATTTTTTTCTTAAAAGCTTCATGCCAGCAACTTCCATTGGAAGAAAACAAAATCAAACTAAAAAACCAACTAAAAACTCTGGAAGAGAAACAAACATGCCTCTTAAAAAATTTGGAATACAAGAAGAGTACTAGAAGTTGTGAGCTTCTCAGCAGCTGACAATAAATCAACTGGTGCAGGCTGCTGGCAATTCTGGAGCCTTCCCCCGGGGAACATTCTTGCAGATTCCTGAGGTCCTGTTGGTTTGACAGGGCCAAAAAAAAACCCCACAACAGGCTGTGACCATCCAGCAGGGATGAGGTAGTGAAAGTCTGTTGGCTTGTCAGATAAACAAAGTTCTTGTGTTCAGAGGTAGGCTCTTTACCTCTTCCAACACGGGTGTGTGTCTATCTGTAGAGGGCACGTAGGTGCCTTTTACTTCCTGGCTAGAAAAAAGAGATTCCTCTATGAATTGGGATCACAGAGTACTGAAAAGACTGAAATCTTACAGAGGGTGGAATGCTTTGATGTCCTAGGCTGTTGGCAGGTTAAAGAACAATACTAAATAATAAATTAACCTCTGCATTTGAAATGAAGGAGCATCACTGAGAACATGAGCAATGTAGCCTTAGGGGGTGACAGAGCTTTGTATGGCGAGCAGAGCCACCTCTGGAGCAGCTGTGGGGACAGTGAGGTCCCCATGGAGCCTGTGCAGTCCCAGGTGAGCCTGGTAGTGTTTGTGCAGCTGGGATCCCCCACGCTTGGGCTGCTGCTGAGGCCATGCCCCAGAGTTTGCAGCAAGCTGAGCTAAGCGGGTTTGGTTTTAGGAGCAGCCTAGGGCAGTGCAGAAGCAAAAAGTAATCCTTTGCCAATCCACAAATCCCAAATGCCTTATGGTAGCACAGAAGGGGAACAGTCGGTACAGGGTTGTGGGACAGCCAGCAGTGATGGGGAGCCAAACTGGCTTCCTGGAGTGGCCATGCCGGTGCCACCCAGGGCAAGCTGCTTAGAGATGGACAGATGTCCTTGCCTGTTGTCCGGCAGAAAAATGGTTAACTGTGATGGCAGTCCTTTCTTAAGCATTTAAATAATTAGCTTTCACAGTTAACACCCTATTAAGCCAAAAGGAGGAAGTTCACACCTCTCCTGGTGTTATTGTTCCAGTCTGGCTGGCTGCAGCAGCAGAATGACGCTAGTGCCTTGGTTTGTGTTGGGAAGGTTATCTTTGCAGCCAGAAGGGGTAGAAAGAAGAAATTTCATTTATAGAAAAGGAAGAAAGCACAATAAAGCAAAGCCTCTGGGAAGATTACAATGCTGTGGGTTCCAGGAGCTGCTTTATGTGTGGATTTTTTTTTAACTGTCCTTCCCACTTTCAGCTGGGCAAATGATTCTGCTGTATTGAACAAGACTAAGTATTAAAATGAAATAATGTGCTTGTGTTATTATGTGACTGTAAAAAATCTTACTCATCAAATATAATTAATGTCATTAATTTACCTTCGAGTTTGTGGCATAGAGAGCAATGTGTCATGGAGGCACTGCTCTGTGGGTAACCTTGGCAGATTCTTCCATAGGCAGGGGAAGGTCTGTAGTGCTGCTGGTGCCTGCTGTTAACCTTACTGGTTAACAGTCTGCCTAGCTAAGGTGAGCTGGACAGGTGTGTAGCTACTTGGTGTGTAGTGCTCCGTGCTGCTGGGAAAGACAAATCCCTCCCAATGCCTTAAATCCACACAAGACTTTGTGGCACGGCTGTAAAAACAGGGGGAGCACTGTTGGTTTGGTTCCAGTGTGAGCAATGGTTATGTTCCTGTTCCCTCTCCTTTCACACCCCCGTGTGATGGCTGATTCTGCTGAGGTAGCAGGAACAAAATGATTTACCCTGGTTTCTTATTTCTTCATTATTTTTTTCTGCTGATTTAATGATCTGAAATGGAATTACTAAAGGACAAGGCTGTCCCCCACAAGAGCTTTCTGTTCTAACATTAATTTACAGAAGAATCTGCTAGCAAAATCTCAGCTCTGGTGTGTGGGGGTACAAGGAACTCAGATCAGATGATAGCTCTTGTGATCCTTAAGCGACCATAGAACATCAACATTGTGAATTCCTTAGACTAATTTGCAAATGGACATATTTGAACTGCTCATTAGCAAGCTGATGATCATTTGACATCTTTTTCTTTCATTTGTGGTGACCTTTTCTCCAAAGAAGGAGAAATGTTGCAGGTAGAAAACACAATTTGTCACTCTACATTTGTCTGTACTTTTTTTCCTGTCTCCAATCTCAAGCCTGAACCCAAACATAACATTAAATAGATACATACAGATCAGGGTAAGCCACCTTTGCCTTTCCCTGTTGTTGCTGCTTTGTGAAACGTGCTGGGACATTTGTATCAGGGACCAAAGCTGGATTTATGCTGGTGGAGAAGGAAACATTTGGCTTAGCTCCAAAGTTCACAACTTTTTTTGTATGTACAGTTCCAGAATCAGCACTTGCCTGGGAAATACTTTCCCATCCCACCCTAAGCTTCCGCTCACTTTTCCTATGGTTGAATTTGCAATGTCAAAACTTCTTCTATTAAAAAATAAATGGCCAGCTACCAGTAAGTAAGAAATTATCCTTGAATTCTTATATTTGGTGAGAGAACTTGTATTGGGTGCACAAAAACCCATGAGGGCAGTGCCTGGGACAATTCAAGGGGTGTCCATGAGTTGTTTTGGGGTTAGAAGGCACACTCTGTCTAGAAATACTGCAATTTCTTACGTGTATGTGATGGTCCCCAGTAACATAAATTTTTAAATATACATTAAGAAATTGAGTTTTTTCTATTTTATAGACAAAATATGTAGTAACCTTTTCCTCCAGAAACCAAGAAAATATAATTATGGGTTGTTGCTTGTCTGTGTGGCCACTTCAACATTCAAGGAACTGTGTTCTTGTGATGGGAAAAAAGTATGAGATGGTGTAATTCCTTGAGTGTTGCTCTCTGGGTGTAGTTAAATGGTTCAGTTGTGGCTGGTTCTTATGGGTTTGGATAAGAGGCAGGGAAGACAGAAAAATCAAGTTTGTGATGGAAATCTCATTAAAAACAGGCCAAATGCTCCTTCTCTCCCAAGAGAGCTGCAAGAACGTCAGTGTGAGGTCTGGGATTTTTTTTTTCCTTTAAGAAAATATTTACTGCTTCTTTTCTACATTCCTTACACAGTCTAAACAACATTGAAGCCAAGGAGAGCTGGGTTTGGATGATAAACTTATTCAGGTTTTTTTAGAGTTGAGTTGTGAAATTGCTGATAAAAACAACTTGTTCTTTCTTTTCTTTTTTTTTTTTTTTTTTTTAAGCCATTCACTTAGTATACACTTAAACTGAGGCAATTTTCTCATAATTTAAAATTGTTCATGTTAAAATCATTCAAAATCATTCAACACACGAGGATACCTGTATTCATTGGGGGTGGTAGACACGTACCGTCTTTCTCTTCCCCTCTGTGCCGGGTAAGAGATCTTGCTGCCCTGAATTCTGGGTGTTTTGTGCTTGTCACTACCTCCCTGGCCAGACACCATCCTATTCCCTCGCTAACCTGCCAGCCCAGCCAGGTCAGCAACAGGTGCTGCTCCTCCAGTGTCCGCCTGCTCACTTTGGTTGAAGATGCTCTGGGGTGCTTGCCCTGGCACTGGGCAGGGAAGGGGACACTTGTAAAGGAGGTCTGTGACAAGAAGCCAGTTGGCAGGCTCTAACCTTTTCCCCTGGCACAGCTGTTTGTGGAGCGCCCATCTGCTCAGGATTGTTGGAAAAGCTGGCTGGATCAATGTAAATCACTTAAACCTGGACGCGTGGTCTTGTTACTAGCAAGGTGCCACTCCTTTAAATGCCGTGATTAATAGCCAGAGTCTGGGGGGATATTTTTCCCATGAGTGCCTACAGCAAATTGATTTTAGAAGAAATCAGAAAATTGAAAGGAGAATTGGGGAAATGTTCTGCTAATGCAGACTTAACAATTTGAGAAATTGTTTTAACAGCCAATTTTTTGCATTTGTTGATGCCTTCCAGCATTGCAACATTCCTGTTTCATGCAGGTTGTTCTGACTAGTGGTCAACTAATAGATGTCCTGACGCTCTATGCCTCCCACAGTGGCAGTGGGCAGAACAGGGTCATGCATGTGTGGGACTGTGCAAGAGGATGAGGCAGCTCTTGGGGAGGAAGGCTGGGAGGAGATGGATTACCTGGGAAGGTACTGCACGGTCCCCAACTTGTCTGGATGGAGTAAGTTGCCTTTAGAAGCCCTGCCCTGCACTAGAAAAGCAGGGGCCACACATGGCTCCTCAGGCCATCCCTCTCGAAAATTGTGTTGTTCCTTTTCCAAGCTGGGGCAGAGATATGTCACGATGTCCCAACAGCGTTTTGATTTTGCCTAGCTTTAAATACTGCTGGGATCTAATGTCCATTATACATGCTGCCTGTTACTGCTGTAGTCTGACCCTCTGTTTGCAGTATTCACCTTGAATTTCAGAGGTTTGCTGGTAAAGTGATGCCTGCAAACCCAATGGTGAAGATTTATATCACAACTCTGTTTTCCTTTGATAATGGATTTAAAAAGATCCCTGAATGGAATAAACTGTGTTGACAGAATTACTTATTTCCCCTTTTATAATTACAGTTTTATTATTTTTTTTTTAATATTATAACTGTGGGGGAAGAAACAAAATTATATCCTGTATGGCATAGCAATATCAGCAGCAATCCTGCTGTAAGAAAAAATAAATCCATATGATTTATTTTAAGGTCAAGAGCAGTCCAAAGTTACTTTTCTTTAAAGTTGTTACATGCTGCCTAAATATTGAGCTGCTTTTTGTCCACAGCAGACCCCAAGCACCCATGCAGACACACCAAGCTGGACCTCATGGCTCACATTATGTGTTTGAGCCTGGCCATGGTAACCTGGTTATGTCTAAAGATTCAGGCTGAGGAGAGCATAGGGGTAGCTTGGGGCATAGATAATAAAACTGCCTATAGATAAAGCTGTTTGCAATATGGAAGTCTGAGGTGTCCTTTCATAAGACGTTCCTTGTTTCTTTTGCTGGGTAAAGCGCTGACTCTGGTTTGGACCCTTCTGGGGATTACAATTTTGATACAAAACTTGAAAGTCTAGCAAAACTTGCTGGTGTTAAGTGATATAAGTTACGTTAGTTGAGTGAGGTTGCTGATTTCTTCTATTGGGCCAGCAGCAAAGAACTTTCAATGAAACATCTTCTGCTACCATTTATTTCTGGAGATGACTTTCATGGCTAGTGGTGATGTTTGATAAGATTGAGGTCACTTTGCTTACAAAGAATTTTCCAAGTCTGAGGTGAGGGATAAATCTGCTTATTTTGTTTAGTCTAAACTGACCTTCTGTAATATAATGGAAGAAGGAGACCTAATTTTTTTATTCCTTATGAGTCATGAGACCTTGTTACAATAAATGGAAAAGTGGAGTTTCCTTAAATGTCATAATTTTATCAGGACTAACAGTAGCATGACTATAACTATTTAGTTCTGGGTATTACTGCCTGGGGAAAAATAAAGTATACTGTATTTAGCATTTGTCTAAACCCAATATGGTCTACCTTATAGGATCTGTCCAAAACCACTCAAGGACTTAACTAGAATGCTAAAGTTTAAACCTTCCTTGAATGGTCATCCTATTTGATCTAAAGTGGGCCATGCCACTTTGCAGCTTCTTGTGATTTAAATATGCCTGCTTCCAACATACTCCTCTTTCTTATTTTAGCAATTCATCAAAATGAAGAAAACAGCAGTCAAGAAATAAAAGGACTAGAAGAGCTCAAGGATACCTCTGATGCACAGGTAAATGAGTAAGATTAATGGAATCTTGGGAATGTTTTCAGATCTACAAGTTGAAGAAATGCTTTCAATAGCTCTGGGAAATGGATTTTCCTTGATGTTCTGTGCAGGGAGCATGTAGGAGGGAGAAAGTCCGCTGGATCTCATCTTATATGACTATTTAGAATAAGATTGATGATGACTCTGGGAATTAATCCCATGATGTTGCAATTGGACAGCATTCTTCAGCTATCTGTCTGCTCCTTTTAGATAATACACATAGCATATACCAGATGTGAAAGTAAAATAAGATGTGTTTTAGGAGGTGATGGTATATGACATTTTGATTGAATTTTAATCACTGTAAGTAGACATGCAATGAAATAGGGATACTTATTAGTCACTCAAGTGCAAGCAGCAACCTTCTTCTTTTTTTCCCTAACTGCCCTCATTTACAACCAAAGCACACTTTCTGAAATTGCTCAGAAGAACCTAAACTGCCTTTTAGAGTATTTTATTGCAGAATTGCTTACACTTTTTAATTCTGTGAATCTTTTTTTATTAATCTGCAATTCATTCAGTCATTCTGTTCATGCATTCAAGCTGTGCAAGTGTAACTATATGGCTCATTGTACTGGTACTGATTATTGCTTTTAATTTAAAATTGATTTTTCCCAGTCTTGACTGTTTTTTCTTCTTCTATTCCTCTGGCAAATGTTATGTTCCCCACCAGTTGCCACCTTTTCTCCTTCCCCTATATGTAGCTTGCAGTTCCTGTCTCTGATTTCTCTCCCTAACATCTTGCCAAACTGAAAAGTTGTGTGCAAGAAAGACAGGATTTATGTTGATGTCTGTGAGCAAACCTAGCTGAAAGGGTATGAGCCATGTAGCCAAGAGTGCATTACAAAGATATAGAAAGGATCCAGAGGGAAACACTGACCTCACTGCACAAAAAAATCTGACTTCCTGGTTTTTTGTTGGATTTTTTTTTTGGGGTGGGGGGAGGTGGAGGGGAAAGATTTTGTGTCTATTCAGTTCTACTTATTTGCTGTATTTATTACAGTTTTTTGAAAATATTTGTTCCCATTTATGACATAGACAATGCATGTGCAAATCTCCTAAGTAGCCAGCTAATAAGATTACCTGAACAAATTATAAAAGACCATAAAAATTTATTTTTGCGATATTGATTTACCCAGCTTTTAACCAACTGGAAACCAGCTTCTAAAATTTGAAAGAATATGAAACCCATTTAAAATTATACCATTACTAAATGCACAGTTAATAAAAACATTCGTGTGCTCTACTGGGGTGAGAGTAAGAGTTTTATTAAAGCAGTGGTTGCTTCAATTTGTTAGCACCATAAAAATGGCATCCAGAGAAGGCCAAATACAGTTTGTTTTAAAGGAGTGAATGACTTTTTTCACGTTAGTGGGACTGTATATGTGACTGGAGCAAAGCAAGGGATCTTGTCTTTTGAGGCAGTGGCAGATGATTTTAAGTTTTCAGGTTGATCAAAGGTGAGGCAGTAATAATTATGGGTTTTTTTCACTAGCCACAGAAAGAGATAGAGGTACAGTGAAAGAAAAGCAAACCACCACAAACCTTCTGTTAATAGAGTTGAAGGGTGTGGTGCCTGCTCTAAACACTGCTCTGTGGGACAGAGGCTTGATTTACATTTGAGTTAGTTGATAAAAGTGGTAGAAGTGTGGAAAAAATTTGGCATGTGGATTTTCTAAAGTAAACATGCTGTAAACAATGTAAATTATGTAAATAAAAGATCCCATCTTGTCTGCCTAGGTGTGTGTTAATTCACCTCTGTGTCATTGCTAGGATGTTCATTTATGACCTCTGCAAAGGGAATATTTTTCAATGGATGTGCTGAAACAGAAAATACGTTTTCAGCATCTTCCTTTTTCCAGCCTCAGTAGTAAATAATTTGCTTTCATTCCCATTAAACTTTTTAAAATTTCATTTCAAATATTTCATAAACACATTTAATTATTGTAATTTTGAGCCATGAATGGTAGTGAAGCCTTACTATATAGTGCATTCTTTTATCATTCATTAAGGTAAAGCCAGTTAAACTATGCAACTTAAGTCACATAAGTTAGTAATTGTACCTCTTGTACCTCTAAGTTAGTAATTGTACATGAATTAGAGGTCTAAGCACCAACATCTAGGCATGCAGGGTTTTGGAGGGTGTGTGCCTGCACAAAATGAAAATCAAAATTGTGCTTTGCAAGGAGGGTGACTTGCCTTTACCCTTTTGTCTAACAGCTTCCAAAGTATTGCTTGAAAATTAAATTTATATTGACAAGTGAAAATGACCAGTAACTGGAGACTGTCAACATCTTTCCAGACTGTTTTTAGAATCTGTCATCAATTAATTATTTAATTGACCTGGATGTTTTCTTACAAATATTTAGCAGAAAAAATGATAATAGCAAGTCAGCGTAACTGAGAAAATCAGAACTAAAAGTGAAGGGTTCATAGTTTTCTTCTTAATTATGAAAAAACATGTTTAGCCTTTTGTATTTCAAATGCATTCTTTACTCCCAAAGCCAAACATGTACAATTAATTTAATAATACCTTAGCCCTCCAAGAAATTTTTTATGCTGTCGAAAACCAAGAAAATAACTTCTTTTTTTTTCATGTTCTCTGCAACTCTTTAAATGAAAAAACTGTGAGGGGTGGAGGGAGCATGTTAAAATGTAGTATTTCTCCTTGGTGGTTATTTGAAACAGGAAAATGTGATTCTTCAATGAAATTGCCAGTTTGAATACAGGCCATATTTGTGGCAGGGCTAATGGGTTTGTCTTTAGGGTTGCTCCTCCTGGGGTCCTCATCCATGTGGAACACAGCAACACGCTCTGTGTGAACACAGGCAGAGGGCAAGTGGTGAAAGAGAGCGAGTTCAAAACCTTGCCTTTCTCTGGGATGTTTCTTCCACTTGAACATACTGAGGCCCGCTCTTACCCCAAAACTGAAGTCCCCCTTCCTCTTCTCAACATAAGTGGTTTTAACCATTGGGCTTTTCTTCACACTCTGAAGATCAATAAACATTTGTTCAACAGGGACTTGTATCATCTATGCTGCTCAGAGGTCATGGTCCGCCTTCTCTGGGTACATGTCCTGGTTCTAGCTCAGACAGGATTAGTTTTTGCAGTAGGCAGGACTCAGAGGTTATTCTATACCACCTCACATCATTGCTGGGGGTGGGGAAAAGGGAGTCTCTTCCAGGTTGAGGTATCATGGAGTGATTGGGTATTGTCTATTCTGGAGGAGTTTCCATGCAAATTGATTGTTCCTTGTACCCTCTGTCATTATTATTGTTGCTGTTACTGTTTGTTTTCTTGTCTCATTGATGTTTTCAGTCAATTTTTCTTATCTCAACCCATGACCTTTACCTTTTGTGCCTCCAGTTTTCCTCTCCAGCTACCTGCAGGAGGTGGGGTAGGGAGTAAGTGGTGCCTCATTTAGTCTCAGTGGGAGCACTAAATCAGGGACTGCCACTTAGTGCCCAAAGCACGACAGCACAACATGAAGGTGCAGAAAGTGCCTCCACAGTACTAAGATCCCAGATCCAGAGAGACTCCCAATCTTTATTGTCCCTAAGTCCTAGTAGGTGTTAACACTTTGAAGTTGCCCTTAGCCTACATTACAGTGATGTAGTACTCTGCTGGAAGCATCCTGAAGCCATGACATAAGAGGTTTGGTTTAGTTGATGTCCCCAAGCCTCCAAAGTGTTGGAAGTGCAGACATCAGATCTCCCAAGTCTTAGGTTCCCTGTGTAAATTACTGGAGAAAAAGGAGAGTATTAAGAAACAACTGAGCTGACCGTTTTCAAATGTTGACTGAAGAGTGAAAAAAAATCACTTCCTAAATAGCCTCTTTTCTCTATTGATTAAACAAGTCTGGACAACTAGTTCACTATATTCTTCCACATTTGATAAAATCAGTCTTACTGCTGATCTGCAGGGGATAAGAGTGTGTCAGAACTGGTTTATAAACCAGTGTCCTTGATTTAAAAGATAAGGCACTAAACTCATAGACTATGTAAGGAATTTGAGATTAGGCAATGCAATTCCTTATTTTCTCAGTGGATTTCTGACCTTCAAACCAATGTGTGGGCTCTTTATGGGGGAAAGCTGGATTCCTCAGGAGGAGTATAGGCTATGCAAGGCACAGGCTGTATCTGAAATCCTTTACTTCTTCAGAGCAGAAGCGTCTGATGCAGTGAGATGTCTTCATCCTGTCTGGAAGAATATAGCCGTGTACAAATTCCTTTCAATAAGTTGGGTAAGGATGACTCTGGACTTGGTTGCGGAGCCTATTTTTTTCCGTCAGCATTAAAGCACTTATTCATAAAGCAAGTTTGTTTTCTTCTTCAGCTGAAGAAATCTTAATCCCCACTTCTCTCTTCCTTGGAGAAACCAGCAGGTTGTAGGATGATTTGCATGGGCACTCTCACGCTGTCGTCTGTCATGGGCACGAATTTCTCAAGGGCAAAGGATTGAAGCCTGCATGGCACCATGGGTTAGCAGTCAGGGCATCCCTAGTTTTTGGGCCTGGCTCACAAGGTGTGTCGTGAATTTCAGAGCAGGTAGTGATTGATTTAAACTCAAGATGAACAGTAGAAAGAAAACAGTGAAGGAAGTGGGGGGAAAATGTTTATTTGCAGATTGCCTTTGAAGTCATATAGCCATATCAGAGCTATGCCACATGATGGGCCCTCCCAAGGCATATGCTGTTCCCATCAGGAAACATCTGGGCTAATAAAAGCTGTGTGGTATCATCGCCCCAGGTCTCAGTTATGCAGAGGCTATATCCATGACCAGATCATGGACAGCGGTATCAACCACTGACTTTGCAGGGAGCAATTTAGCTCATATCAGCCAACTTTGTGATGAGTCTCTGCTGTGCCTGTGTGCAAGCATGAATCCATTTTTTATACGTATCTATCTGGCATTTTTAGAAAACAACCAGTGCTGAATATTTTGACAAAACCCTATCAGCATAGCTTGAATAACAGTCAGAATATTAGCAAAAAAAAATAGTTCTAACATAACTTTTAAAGCAAGTATAATTTCCTTCCCTAAACAAAATCAAGAGATACAGATTTGTTATTTATGGAATAAATAAATGTGGCACAACTATCTTTCAACTCTTCAGTCTTGCATACGTGAAAAATGGTTGGAGTGGGAGCAGAGGGAGTTGCAGCCTGTTATTTTTAGGAATGCCTTGTGTTGCACTTCATTCTTTTTCCAGGGCTGTTCCTGGCTAACTTTCCCATGAGTTTTTAACCTCTTGCTCTTGTTCTCTTATGTAACAGGAAACAGGCTGACAGGAACAAATAAAACACAGCATATCTGATAGTTGCACTCAGAGGAGCGGTTGATTTAGTTAGCCCTGCCT
Source organism: Origma solitaria (assembly GCA_013397895.1). NCBI lineage: Eukaryota > Metazoa > Chordata > Aves > Passeriformes > Acanthizidae > Origma > Origma solitaria. Next base: position 581,507 of record VZRL01012171.1, on the reverse strand, counting down.
TCTTTCCTCCAGAGTAGATACATTTGGAGATTCAGATGTGCTTCTGTTCCTCTCCAGTTGTTTCCCGGGAAGCAGTGGCTTGTTCGTGCTCAGCGAGTGGCACCGAAGTACTGCAAATATGAGAAAACAGATGCATTTCTTTTAAGGTTGAAATTTGCGGCAGTGTCATGTCCTGGGATTGTGGATTTAAGTATCTGTTTGCTCTTTCTCCCACCCTTAAGGCAGGAGTTTTATGCAAGCTTCAGGGAAGAGATGACATCGGACGGATTGAGCTGGTCCAAAAGCTGGCGAGAGAGAACTGCCAGTTTTTGCAGGCGGATAGAAAAGCACTGGAGAAGGCAGAACAAGTAAGACATTTCTTGTTTGGGTTTTTTGTTTCTTTCTGGTAGGGGAGGGAGATTTAGGTCACAAAACTGAAATGGCAAAGCTGATGGTCAGAATCCAGGGCACACATTAGTCATGGAGCTATAGCTGCTCTCCTCTGGCATTTACATTTCTCTAAAGTGCGTTCAGGTCAATAATTGTCAACACACTTAAATTATTATGTTGTCATTAACTGTCAGTTGCTGTTATTAATATCTTATACACGTAGGATATAGCATATGATTTCAGGATGCTTTTTACCAAATTGTTGGGTTTTACGGTGTATTTAAGTAATGTATAAGGCATATGAGTGCTTCAAGTACTTACTTTAAATTATCTTAAAATTACTTCACTGTGGGTATATTTGGATGCAAGTGTTGGCTCAAACTTTTCAGCATGAATTAAGAAAAATAGTCTGGATAGGGAATTCAGCAGTTCATGGTTTTTTCTTTTAAATTGTGTTTTCAATCAAAAGTTACACTGAAGAAAGCAGCATTCTGTTTAATACTTCTGAAAGCAGTTATTCAGATGTTAATAACTGGATTGAAAAAACTTGACTGCTCTGCTTATAGCACAATGTCTCCTAATTTTGTTCTCCTAGTAAAGATTTCTATTCTGATTGCATATTCGTCTAAAGGTGCAGAGGATAATAACTGAGAGAAACAACAAAAGTCCCACCTAGTCCTCATGTCCATTGCCATTATGTAGATGTAATTTCTTCCATTTTCTGCTCACTGGACAGTAGAAAAAAGACATGTGCTTTAGAAAAGAAATACTTTTCATCTCATCTGCAAGTTCATTCCTACTGAAATAAGGCTGTACAAAGGAAAAGAGAATGATGAAATCTTATTTCAGAGCTTCATCTTGTTCTGTTTGGCAATGTATAGGGTCTGGTCTGGTGTAGTTAGATGTGTAATTCTATCAGTAGGTGTGCAGAAGGGAGGAGGGCAATTAGCCAAGCTAACTCCCCAAGATTTAAATTGTTTCTCAGCTGACCTGCTAGCAATGGACATCTGGCAGAATTTCTATATATCTTCAGACCGTATCCACAAAGCACAATTAAATGTTTAGGTGCTTAAGCAAAGAAGATTTTAAACCAGGGAAGATTTCTATTGCGTTTCAAGATTTGGAAACAAGATTATGATGTGTGGGCATAGATGAGAGGGGAATGTTGGGGCTGATACTCAGAAAATTCAGTGGCTATTTTTGCTGCTTACTCTGGTCATTGCAAAGGGTGCTGTGGCATCAGCTGCAGCTCTGTAGCTGCACAGATTACAGTACAGTTCCAAAAATGGAAAGGAAAGACGCACTCAGCTTTTCTTCTCCTTTTGAAAAGTACAGTACTTAGCAATTGCTGCTATTTAGGAGATGAGTGACTTCAGTTTAGCAGGAGCTCGAGCAATTTGCTCATAGCCATCCTGAGCAGTATAACACAGCAATTACTGCACTCAGACAAGGATATGCCTTTAGACCTTTAGGATATGCTTTTAGGGGTGACAGCAGAGAGAAATGTCACCTGAGAGATCACAGAAACTCAGGTCATTCCTCATGTGCCCTTTATTTCTGGTTGGGAATGTCTTATAGCTAGTGCTCGCAATAATAAATCATGGTGTGCTTCTTCCCCCTGTCTTGCACTTTGCTGGCTGGTGCAGGGTGGGTCCAGGCAGCTCATGCCCAAATCTAAGAGAAACCTACAGTCCTCATTGTGGGTGTGTTTGGTAAGCCCCCAACTAGACTACTGATTTCATTAGGAACAGTCACCAAGAAGGTATACTGAACATGGGCAAGGTTTGTCATAACTTCTCAGTTTAGCTGACTCAGGTAGCTAACTTTCACTGGAAAAAATGCACAGATTGCCATGGCAGGGTAGTGGGTTGCATATGTTCAGGAAGCTGTGAGCTTCCATCCCTTCCTCTCCCTCCCTTCCTCCCCTGTGGTCTGAGAGCTGATCCGGTGCACGTGCAGGTGACAGGATTTGAGTGGCTGGGCAGGGTTCACTGCTCCAGGCAGATATCCCCCCTCTTCTCCAAGGAGCAAAGCAGCAGGATGAATTGTAGTGAGTACTGCTTGGATCCAGGATTTCAGACCTTCCCATCTTATCCTGCTGCTACAAAAGTAATGGCAGATTCATTGGCATTGGCTTACTACCGAGTCCCTTGGGCTCACTGTAAATGTTAGAGGAACAACATGTTCAGGGTGTGGCATCCTTATTATGTGTAACATGCTCATCTTTCTTTTTTTTTTTTTAATTTTTCAAAGCATAGCTTATTTTACACTGCTTTCTTAGTAACACAGGGTGGTGGGCACTCAGTGCAGAAGTAAAATGGAGATGCTCTGTGCAGGTTCCAGAGGACCCTCATTTCTCAGCAAGTATCCCTGCACTAAAGCTTTCACCAGCTTTCCCTCCTGGGGAGCTCAAACTGGGCTTTCTTGGGTGATCTGCCTTCCTCAAAGGAATGGCATGCAGTCTGTAAATGAGGCGCCTGAACACCCTGCCAGGCTGCTCTCCCTGCCCTTGGAGAGCCTCTATCCGGGCTGGCCTCCTGGCAGCACAGCTTGAAGCAGAAATGCTGCTGGCTTGCAGGGCTGTGTGTTTCTGTCAGACCGGGCCAGTGTCACTGTTAAAAGCTGGGAGATTTATAACCTGCCTGGAAACAAAACTGCTCTGTCCAAGATGGCCAATGGGAAATTTTGCCCTAAGCAGAGTTCTCTAGTCTGTTCTCCTCTAGGAATATGAAAAAACCCCAAAACCCCAACCCCAAAAGCCCATACCTTGTCCCAGCCATGTGATGGGCAATGGAGTTGTGGCTTCTCTGGTGTTACCCACTGTGTTTCTAAAGCAGATCTCTTCTGATTAGTGCAGCCTCACGTGGATTTCCAGCATTAATAGCTAATATAAATGTAGCATAATTGGACTTTGATGATTTTTGTACTTTCCTGTGAAGGAGAAAGGGTTCACAGCCTAATTGAAGAATTTGGTACTGACTACCCCAATAACTCTGTCCTGTGAGTGTGAGAGGGAGCTAGAGTGCATGGATTACTAGAGGACTGGTAAACTCTCCTGTAATTCAAATAAATAGTCACCATCTTCATCTGAGTTTGAGGACTCACTCTGAGAAGTTAATGACTCATCACTCTGAGAAGACAGATGACAGGCAGATGCACAAGAGGTTTTTTTGGTAGATAAAGTACCTAAAGGTGATCTTTAAGGTGTGGTGTTGGAGGTCTGTGGTCCACAAGGAACAGGTGAAGCATGGATTGGTTTGGGTTGCTAGTTCAGGAGATGAAATATAATTATTTTTTCTCCGAAAAAGCAGATGGTCTGGAAGAGGGAGAACATGTGACAGCTGTAGGAAAGCTTGGTTTGGAACTATAGTGTGTGGGAGAAGGGATTCCTTTAGTCTGGCTGTGTTCTGGAGGGTGTAAAATTGGGAGATGTATATATATATATATATATACATAT
>VZRL01012171.1:554823-577673 GCA_013397895.1 Origma solitaria | reverse complement strand
AATCAGAAAGTCCATACTGCTTTTTTTTTCCCCCCCAGTTCTCTGGTATGCTATAACTTCTTTTCACATTTATGGTCTGAATGAAAAAACTACTTTGAACAACTCTCCTAATTTAGAAAGTTCTTTGCTTATTCTCTGTTATGTGTGGGCTGCTTAATTGATTTTGACACTGGAAGCTGACAGTGACCAGGTTAGATTGGTATATTGGAACTGGTGTTCCTTGGTAGCACACAGTCAATATAGTGTTTGCAAAGTGCTCTAACCGTAATCGTGCTCACAGACTTATAGAGAAAAACAAAAACTAAATTACAGTGATTTTTTTTCCCACTCCAACTTGCTAATGTGTTAGAATAAGGTGCTTAATTAAGGCACTGAACCTACTGTATGTGTTAGGTTTCCTAAAACTTCAGCTTTGCTAATGAATAGAAAGTAAATGATACTGAATTAGCTTCTAAACAGGCAGATAAGCTTCTTCTCTGTGCTTTTGCATTCCTACAATGTATTGATAAACAAATAAAATTAAATTATTGTCTAAAATACATAGAAATTGTTTTAGTATCAAATGTGGGGTAGAGTGAAAAAACTATGCAAGCTTGCAGTTCTAATTTTATCATTACATGCAAATCATGCTCATAAGCCTAGGGAAACATGAAACTGGATATTTGTATTTTGATGTAATTTAAATATTTCATTTCCTTAAAAAAATTGCTTTGCCAGAAAATAGATGAAAAATCTGTATTGAAACATTTAGCCACAGAGTGAGCCTGCTTTTTGGAGAGGTTTGCTTATTATTAGCATTAATTATAATACAGAAAGCAAGCTGTGTATGCAAAGCCCTTTGAAGTAATTTATCATAGCTTTTTTTCATCCAGCATACATTTGGGATGCATTCGAGACATACTTGCACTAAACCATAGTTTTTGAAATACCTTTTTGTCAACTAAAACTCAAATAATGCCTTTATAATAGATGTGAAAACGTGTTGTACAGTATTTCCAGTTATTATTTCAATGAAATGTTGCACTCATTAAGAAAATCACATCTGTTTATAGTGTCATTGTCTTAGTAAAATTGCGAAAGCGCTTTTCACCTCAGCAAATGGGGAGAATATTCTTTAGATTATAGTGTCATTTTCATAGTCAGATCAACTGAATAAGATGTTCACAAATTGGCAATAATTTTCAAAGGAGGCTCTTCCTATACTTCCCTGCATCAGTAGGAAGGGGAACATTTCCTAAATCCACCCTGCAATCCCTTTACAGATTGATGTATATATTAATTAGAATTACGTACTACTTGAAAGTATATAAGTGCATACAGCTTGAGTGTATTGATTCTGTGAGTTAATTCAAGATGAAAGAGACATATTACATGAGGCAAATATGTTTCAGAAGGACAACAGATACTGAAGAGCAGTTCTGTTAATTTACTGGGTACTAACTTTTGTAATCGGTGGTCTCATTAGGAAGACAGATGATTTGCTCATTGAAGCAGGTTAGTGGTTGAGCTGAAGCTGTTAAAAGGCTTACAACAGAAGATTAATGATTTAGAGCCTTGGGCTGTATAGATTACTCAGGACCGAGGAATTTCTTAAGGAAATTCCAGCCATGACACACCAGGGGTATTTTTAGGGTGTCCAGCTGGGTACTTGCAGGAGATAAGAATTAATGTCAGGACATGTCCAGAGCTGCAGTTTTTGTTAGCTTGACAGAGCTGTGGCATCATGCTGATGTACTGTTGGATTGATGGTCAGTAATCAGGGCTCTGATGCAAAAAATATTCTTTAAAACATTGGCATCAAATGATGTGTGAATACAGTCAGTGACTGAAATCTGTGCATGCTTTCTAAAAACATCATCACTTTCGTTGTATCTGCTCTGTCTGGGACAGATCTATTGGGAAGCTTGGGAGCAGGTTTACTGCTTTTGACTCTTGGCAGATATTATCCCTCTCTTGCAAAGTTGTGGATCACAGTTTTGCAAAAACTTTCATGGCTTGAATAGCTATGAGGTGGTATAGATGTCTAAAGTAATGTAAACAGAATGGATTTAGCATGGATTTAGCATGTCAGCACAGGAGTTTGCTATTTCTCTTTGTACCTCTTAGATCTGCCAGCATTAGCAGAGACCTGTACCAGGGTTAAGATGAGAGTTTGCAATTTTGATTTAGTCTTCAATTACAAGCCAAGAAAAAATGAATCTATCAATGAGGTTGTCAGTTTATACCTCCTTGTTGAGTAAGAGTAAGTAATTGTTAGGTACATATTTGCTGTGGAGGTAACCTGAAGTTCAAGTCTCTGGTCTGAATCAGGGGGAACAGGGTCTTGAATCTAGTTCTGTCATGTTCTGGAGAGAATGTCCTATTCCAGATGGTTGATTTTTCATCTGCTGGAATGAATGCATAGCCCCAGGTGATCACCTGTTCTTCATAAGCCAACCTCTTTATCTTCTGAGAAGAAAAGAGAAGAAAAGACTTCTGCAGGTCCTAGACTTTTTTTTCTTTTTTCTTTTTTTTTTTTTTAATTCAGTATGGAACAGGCACAGGCATCTTTTTGAAATGGAAAAAGTTTGCCAGAGATAAAGGATTCTCCTGCTCAGATGTAGGACTGGGACCAGTTGCATGCTAGGAAAAGCCTTGTTTCAGTCTTTTGCAGAACTTTTAAAATAATAATAAAACTACTTTTATTTGCTACATGCAAGAGGACTGACTATTCCTTTTGTTGAGTCTATTTAATGTGGCCAAAGTTTTGGAGGAGGATGTCCTCTTGCTAGCAGTTCAAAATAGTGGTGAAATTACGTGATCTTTCTCCTTGTAAAAAAAAGCACTTGAGTCATGCTTGTGCTTCCATGATATGTTGTGAGCATAGTATAGGAATGCATCAAGTGGAAACTTCACTATTTTCCTTTGAGTCAAGTTACACATTCCCACAATGCTTTCTTTCCTCCAGATGCTCATCCTAGTGTTTAAGAGAAAAGAAAGCCTAATTTTCTCCTCTTTGATTTATTCTGTAACATTATACTACTTTGTATAGGAGGAAATTCCACATACACATTTTGTATACTGGGCTTTCTTTAGAGTGAAATGGTGACTCATTCTTGTATGGGACAATAACTTAGCTCCCATGCTGAAAGGGGTAAAAAGGGCACATGGTATCTAACAGACTAAAACCTGGGAGCCAGAACTTTGAATTTTTATTTTTGACTCCATTGGTTATTTAATAACCTTCTCCAAATCTTGTCACTTTTCTGCACCTTTGTTTACCCAGGTATAAAATGAGGTCTTAAACATCTGGGACCTTGAAGGGTGCCATAAAACCTGCAGTGGTTAATGAATGTTGAGGAATTCCTTTGGGATCCTTGAGAGGTGGTTCAGGGATCCCAAGGAAGCTGAAAGTGGGTTGAGCAGGGGGATCATTTTCTAAAATCCTGAGCATAGCTGAGGCAAGGCCAAGCAGTTGCAGTCACTACACAACCTCTGGGTCCTTAGGCATCGCTTCAGGGGCTGTACTGCCCCAAACACTTGTCCCCAGCCCTGGGCTGGCCGATGGAGTGCTGCTTTGTGAAGAAACACAGGAAATAATGAAGCTGAAAAATAAAATAAATACACCTTTCTTGTGTTGTTTTCCAACTGGATTGGTTCCCCTCATGTTATGGGGATGTGGATATGGTGTGAGAATAAGATACGGTGTCAAGGATGACCTGTGCTGGTGAGAGCTACTCTGCTGCTCCTGGTGAAACACTGCCATTCGCCTTTACTCCCCAAAGCCATGTGACTTACCCAATCAGAAACTGAACTGGGTCAAAGGAAATGTCCTTTTGTTGGCAGTATTTTAATCCAGATCCTGTAGCTCACCAGGTGGCTTCATGAAGACACACATGCACAAAAAAGGGTGTCACACATGCACTGTGAGCAGGGTGTCAACATCCAGGAGCAGGGAGGGGACGGGAGTGTTGTTTTTTGTGGGCGGTGTGACTACACTGTTCTGGTGGTACCAAGACTGAAAGTGTAGTTCCTTGGTCCTGCCCTTGCTGCATTTATCCACATGAAGAAGTAGAGAAACTCTCTGAGAGCTGCAGTCTGTAGGTTGTCACTGTCCTCTGCTTCTGTGTTTCTCTCCGGATTTTGAACCACTAACCTGCTTATGTTTCTTAGACTGTCCAAAGGCTTACACGGAATTAATTTTATAATACTCTCTCTTTAGAGAAGTAGAAATGACCAGTTTATGAATTCAGAGCACCTGCTCTTTTGTTTTCTGGTATTAAATTGTCCTTCTCTCTATGTGATAAATACATTTGATGACATTCTGAATGTTCTTTTCTCCATTTTCCTGATTTATGACATCAATAAATTCCCAGTTATGCTGATAATACAGCAGATGTATCCTGCCATCTACTTCTGTAAATTTACTTCTACTCTTGTCCTGGGAACTCTGAATAACACAGGTGTCTGGATCTCTCTGTCAAGTTAGGAAATCTGTTACCTAAATTCAGGAAGACTGAAAAGAAAAGTTGATAATGCTTTAAATATGTGCCATACAACCTTAGGTCAGACATTTCAAGCAGTTTCTGAATTTCAGGAGAAGTAATTTTGTCATTCACCTTTCAGTGGTGCAGAACATTTAAGTAATTCACTGTTTTACCAGATTTTTGCCAGACCAGTAAAGGACATCTCATTTTGGGTCGTAGTCTGGACCTGGCTGAAAAGAAGTATCCAAGATAACTGGAAAACTTTTTGATAAGCTAGAAGCTGATGGCTGTCTACCACAGCTTCGTCTTTGGAAGTTGTCTGAGATTTGGTAGTCTGCCCAGAGATCCGTCATGTAAAAAGGATTCAGTGCTTTAGGTCTCCTTTTTTTTTCTCTTTCTTTTTCTTTTTTTTTTTTCCTATCCTCCTGAATAAGTTCAGGAAGAATGTTCAATGTCACTGAAGTTAAGATTTTTTTTCCCTCAGGAATTATTTGTTATTTATTTTAATAATGAAACCTCCCTAAAATCTCCCAAAAAATTGTCCTTTTGCTATGGCTGTTCTGTCACTCACTGTGCCTCCATTTTAAAGTTTAATTCAGACCCTGCTGATGTTAATAGATTTTTTTTTTTTTTCCTGTGAGAGCAGGGTATTGCCTGTAGGGTCTAATGCCTTTGTCACACCGTAGCCGTGGAAGCTGGTGGCATTTTGCAGGATGTGCTTGACACATGGCCACCTGTGGAGAACGCTGATTTGGTAGCAGTTAATACACCACTTGCATCCATTTTTCTTGGTTCTGTGTGGCAGCTCAAAGAGCAAAGGAATGAAAACCCAGGTGATTAGTGGTATTTTTGCTGACTGTCTTCCTCTAAATCAAAGCAGGTATTCCCCTCTCCTTCCTCGATTAGTGTTCCTACCGCTGCGTGCAGCACCTCCTGTATTCTAATTCACAGCACATGAAAATGAGGTCTCAAGTGCATATGCACGGATTTCATTTTAACTACCCAGTGAAAAGTTTTAATTAGGTGTTTCATGTGGAAACATGAAACGGGGTTTGAAATTAGCAATGACCTTGCGGCCTTCCTCGAATATATTTTCTGATGCCGTGTGGCAGGCAGTTCCCAGGCTCCTTTTGTCACTGCCTGGAACGTGAGCATCCGAGCGGGCTCTGACGTGTGGGAGTGGCAGCAGTTGCTGGTTTGCAGGAAAAAGTACTTTAGCCTCTTTTGATGACTGGGAAAATAATAGGATGACCTAACTCAGGAAGAGCATGAATAGTAGCTGGTAATTCCTTTAACAGCCTGCTGAAGATCAAATCTGAGATGGATTTCCAGGCTCTGAGCAAGGGTAAGCCCTGAACAGGGGGTGATGCTGAGCTGTACGACCCTGCTTGATCAAGGGAAGGGCCTACAATTCACATGCCTTTGTTGGCTGCTGTACATCAGCTCTGTCCCCTGCCAGCCTGGCTGATGCTTCTTGCTCGCTTGGAGTGGCTGGACTCAGAGCACCATCCCTTAATTCATCTCTGTTTTCCTTGGGAGGGGAGGGGAGCAGACATGTGTGTGCTGTATCAGGAGCAGCATTCCTACTTATTCCAGTGCTGGGAGGAGCAAAGAAGAACCTGCTCTTTTTGGCAGAGAAGGAGATAAGCACAGAATGCAAATGTGCATCACCTCTTTGGTCTGGTTGCAATATCACAGTGTCTCTTTTGTTTTTAGAGGCACTAATATATGTTCAGTGAATATAACATCAGTTTGGGCCTCTTTACAAAATACTTTTGTTATTGCAAATAGGGGATTATTCACCACAGGAAGCTTTAAAACATGTGTGAATACAAATACGACTGTTGAATCGATCTACTGTTTGTAATATATGCTGTTTGGCCATATTTAGCAAGTTAATAGAGACTTGGTGTGGTCAGGGTCAGGGAAGACACTAATCAGAGCTGGCTGAAGTGGCCGGAATTTCAGTCCTCATATGCAAAGCCTGGTTGTTCAGGCTTTGAGCTAAAAAACAGATACCTTCAGGCCTGGGCTTCCTTGTGTGAATGGCAAATAGCTGGAAAGTGTACCAACACTCTGGCTTTGTCTCCTCAGGTGAGAAACCTGAATCTTTTCAGTGGAATCCACACATTAATTCAGTCTGTCTAAATAATCTGTCAGTCTCTATGCAATATCCATATCGAGCTAATCGTTGGGCTAGATTGATTTCTTTTTGGTTTCTTGGATTTTAATGAACTTAAGTAAAAGAAGCATGTGGCTTCTAAGCCGAACTTTATTTGCAGTGAGTTCTTTAGTCCTAGTTCCCACAGAGATGGAAGAAGTAAATTAAGCTTGGGTAGGAGATTTTCCTACCTGCTTTATCATTGGCATTGCAAGATTTTTCCAGCAGTGTTTGAGCAGTGCCCAATGCTGCAGTGGGAACTATCAAATGCTCCACATTGCAGGTGATGACCTCCTGCATCTGGGGCCTTTCTCAGGATTTCACCAAGGACGTGGCAGAATCCTTCTCCAGCAAGGAATTTGCAGTGCTCATGGTCCCCCAGTTCTCTTTCTGCAGAGACACTTTCCTGTGTGTGCGTGTGCTGTATGTATTTATTCATGAAACAGACTGCATACCTTGCTAGAAGCAAAGATGACAAAAACTACTTATGGAACCCTTTTTCACTCTGAAGAATGAACCATTTACACACAGTCTCAGTTGTTAACATAAAGAAGCTGCTTTCTCCTGGTGACCCATCTGTTCTGAGACTCCTCACCTCTTCCTCTTCAGATTGCATCAGGATTTTGTCTAGCAGGTTCTGAGAAGTTTCAACCTCCTTTTCAGTTCTTCAGATTAAAGCCTGAGTCTTGGTCATCAGAAGGGTTGTTTGAGTAGTTAGGGTGCACTGGGTGGCTGAATGATACTATAGATAGCTTGAAGCAGCTTCCCTTTTTAAGTCTGAACACCTGAACCATCTGAAACTTGCTTCAGGTGGCAGATTTTTAATGTGGGATACTCAAATCAGGTACTTTCCTAAAAATGGCCTCTATAAATTAATTTTTTTTCAGATCATCAGCTGTAGCTTTCATTTTCAGGAACCCCTAAAGACCTGCCTCTCTTCCTTCGTTTTAGGCACTTCCTAGTAGGAATGTGTGCAGGAACTGGAGGAACACGTTCCAATTTTACAGCAGAGCTGTGGGAATGTGTGCTGGTTTGTGTGGGATCCGCAGCCATCCGTAGAGAAGAGCTGCTCTGCTCTTGCATTGGGTGGCCGTATGCTCCCTGTAAGTCGTCTGTTCTCACCCTCCCACCCTCAGCTGTCACACAGACACACATATCCATACGTGCAGTTATGACTGTCTCCTCCCTGGAGCAAAACTTAGTTTTGTACTATGTCGGGAAAAAGGCTGCAGTTTCACCACACCATTTTTCTTTGCAGCTGCTGTAGCAATGCTCTCCAATGCTGTCCAATATTTTTACTGGTTAATCAATTGACACATAATGTTCTCATTGCAGTGACATGTAAATAGTAAATATTTGCATTAGACAAAAGATATACAGTAAATCATGCATTTAACTGTTGTTTTAAAATGCTGTTAGTTTTTAATCTGTCTGATGTTCAATATGTATTAAGGATCCCCTAAGAATAGAAACAGTAAAAAAAAAAAATAGAAACTTATTAATTCAATTATGGTAGAAATTAATATCTTACCTGCTGTAATAAGAAATGAAGATTCAGGATTCCAACAGAAGTATCAAAAAGCTGTGAAAGTTGCTTGACCATCATATTGTCAAAATTACCTATAAAATCATAGGCATTTGCAATCTTCCTTGTAATTCATTAGTGCTGCAGGTTCCAGTATTCCATTGCTCTTGTGTGTGGAAAAGATCTGCGTCAAATGGTTGGATGCCCAGCCTGCTTGAAAAAAATCCTATTGATTAAGGTCTAATAATGCATCCCATTCCAGAGATTCTTCATTTGGGCAATTTTGTGAATGCAGAACATGCAATACCAATATGCTCATATCACCTTTGCTTTTGTAAGAAATAATTTGTTCCAATTATTTTACTTTTTTTTTCCCCATGCACAGGTTAAGTGCTTGCTACAGCAAAACTTCTTCACTTTCCTACCTTAGACAATATATTTAATGAACTTTATCTGTATTGCCTTGTTAAGGGCAAAGAGCTAGGAGCTACCTCCGAATAGACTAGGGCTTTTATGAAAATGAGAGCACCAAAGAATTGCTTCATCATGGGAAATCACTGCCAAATGTCGTGTGAGCTCTTGCTTTCCTGGCAGACACAATGTAGAGAAACATGTTCATTTTTAGCATCTTGACATTCAACTTTTTTGATTTCTAATGCTTTACCACTTTTTAGTATATGAATATTTTCCATTAAAATGCACTGCTATGAATTTGCTTATAGTGAAATAACAATTGAGATAATATAGAGATATAGATAATTAGAGGCTTAGATCAGGCTGTACAGAAGCATCTTAATAAGATCAAATAAAAACCTGCATTTTATTTTTAGCACAGTCTAATGTTTAATAAGCTATAGCTTAAAATCTGATGAATTGGCAATGATTTTGTGATTTGATATTCAGAAAGAATGCGTCCTGAATACCAAATGAATGAAAGTTACTGTGGAATATCATTGCTGCGTTTTTTATTTTGACCTTGAAAACTGGGTTAGTTTAGTGTTTCTACACTGCTAACCTTGAAACACAGTAATTGGAAAAACAGTGCTGAAGGTTAGCAATGCTTTTGCTTGAGTTATCATAGGGGAACAGTTTGAAGTTTATGGGGGTGGAGAGAAAGTGTCTTCAAGACCGTCAAATAGCCTGAAAGTTTTGGTGATGACAGCACTTTAACTTATCGTTATCCTAAAAATGTCCTTCTGTGCCAGTGAAGCCTTACATAGCTAAAAGGAAAAGCAACTGTAGAAAGGAGTCAGGAGGATGGGGATGCAAAGGAAGCTGCTAACAAATGCCTTCAGTTGCTGCACAAACAGAGCCTCCTGCACTGTGAATGAATGTCCTTACAAAATATCCTTGGTGCGGCATCGTTTTGGTAGGTCAGGTGAGTAGCTGTGTGTAGAGATCGTACTTCTCATGTCAAGCAAATGCTCATGAGTCCAAGTCTCATCCCCCTCTTTGCTGGTTGTTTGCAGGCAGCCGATGTACCAGCATAGACTCAGGGTAGATGAAGAAACCTGCTTTGCACAGAGAGTGTTTCTTTTGGAATAAACAGAGGTATAAGACAGAGACAACAGGCTTGTTTTTTTCATTTTTTGTCTTTACTGAGGGTGTAGTTACACTGTAAACTACACATCCATTACTTACAGTGGGAAAAAAATCCTAACAAATTTCAGGAACATTAGATCGTGATCACTTGCATTTTAGGGGAGCAGAAGAAAATGTAATCAACTTCTGCTTAGGGTCATCTGAAAATATAATTGATTTTATTAAAAATTTAAGAGAAACCTAATGTTTCAGTTAGCATTTTAAAGACTTTTGTCTTTCCACTACACCCCCCGCCACATTGTGGTCTTTGTGTTTTTGATTGCCTCCAATGCCTGTGTTAAAATTCAAGGCATCCATAAGGCACATGTCCTCCTGACCTAGCGCTGTAGTTATGATGATGCATAAAATGAATCATTGCAATTACTGAGGCAGTCTCAAGCACTTAGTAACTCATGCAATTTCTTCTTGAATCATGACTGAAGAAAGGATCATTAGTTATTTCCCTGGAGTAGCTGGATATCATAACCCTCTCCACAGGGTTCTATTAGGGAGTTAAGACCTGGTCATTTGTTCACACATCTCATTTTATCTTTTTGTTACTCACATGCTCTGTGACAGGTGGTGAATTCCAGAGCGTGTGTCTTCTTCACCCACAGCATCTTCTTATCTATCAAAGTTTAGGTCAAATAGCAAATGGCCAACCTTGTGGGAAGGAAGAACCCAGCAATGGCAAAGTAAACAGGTTTAAGAAGTCACTTCTGGAAGGACTTATAAGAGAAGGTGAATTTATGAGATATATGACATAAAATAATTTCCTGAGTAAGGAGAAAGAAGTTGGTTAGATGAGAGCTCATGAAAAAGATGTAACTGCAGAAAGCTATATAAATTGTTTAAAGCTATGAGGGTCAGGAGGGAATCAAAGCTAGAAATGGGGGAAGGGAAGCCAGGATCAGAGATATGTGAGTTTCAATATCTCTTGGCTGGCATAATAGGTGTTGGCAGTGTCTAAGTAGTCTGTACTATGCAGTCTGAAAGTAAGGGGATATGATGAGAGGAAAAGACTGGGATCAGAAGACATGTGTCAGTGGGCAATTGCAGCCCACAGTGAGGCCTTTGTTGGCTGAAGAAGTTGCTGTGCATACAGAATAATATCAGAAGCTGATAGGTGGCATTGTGGTGTGCCACTCTGTCCCTATAGGTAACACCAGCTTACTCAGGAGGTCAACAAGGGAGGAGAAGGGGGGTGACCTAAGAGAAATTATTTGGGTACATGGTGTCAGTGCTGCTCCTCGTGGTGAGTTTAATGGAATAGAGAAGGAACCTTATGTAGGCATGATAGTGGCTGAAGAAGAGCTAGAAAAGGGCAGCAGGGAAGTACTGTGGAAGCCCAGTGACTGGTTTATGGGCTGAGACTCTATGGATGGGACTGTCAGGAGAGCAATATGGTTCTGAGGGGCTGTTCTGAAGAGAGCTGTCCCCTATGTGGGGAGAACAGGAGGCCCTCTCAGGCAGAGCTGGTATGTTAGGTGCTGATAATATCAGAACCCGGCAAAACAGCAGCAGCCTGGCTAAGGGTAGATCAGATGTCCTTGTTTTGGAGGCGGCAGCATCCCTCGGAAGGGTGGGGCAGATGGCTGGAGGCGGTAACAGCTCCAGCCGCCAGCGTGATGTGCTGCTGCATGTCTGGCAGCCTTCATGCTGGCAGTAAGGCTTTCCTTTCTAGTGCTTTCTAGTTGTGAATGGGCTTCGGATGCAGGGGGTACAAAATGAGTTTGAGGTATGCTGTCATTGTAAGGCTTCATGCTCCTGATTGAGGCGAATCCCGAATTTGGTCTTTTTTCCCCCCGGTGTTTCTTCCTATGCTAATGATAGATCTGGTTAAATCTCCCCATGCGAAAATAACACTTTGGATTACTTCTGTCAACTTCTTGCAGAAGAGACAGTGAAATCTGGTCTGTGCCACAGTTCTGCACATGTTCCTCCACAAAGGAACTGTTCCTGCGGAGGAGGTCACGCAAGGAGGCAGATGAGTGTTTACTCAAGATGCCTCACATCTCATTGCAGATACAATGTGATTTACCAGTTGCCATGGTAACAATGCTTTTTTCATTCCATAACTTGAATAAATGTTGAGGTTGCCCTTGGTATAACTGACTTACCTCCCTTCTAAAGTTGGGCATGATTGTATTATCTAAAGAAAGCAGAGAGGAGGCTTCCAGCATTCCTACTGAAGTAAATTTAGAGCATGTCAGCAGGTAACAAGCAGGTACATGATTTCATCAGGAACAAAATAAGAGTAAATTAATTTGCGATGATTTAAAATCATAAAATATAAAGAAATATAAAATATTGTGCCATAATGTGGTGTCATTATACGTTTTTCTGTAATTTTTATTGGGTTTGACACTTTGCTTTTCTTCAATACATGAAAACATAATTAATAATTTTATAGTATTTTACTTTTTGTAGGTATGCAAGAAAGCACTTTTCTTCTTTTTCCTTGTTGTAATCCTGCAATAAAATTTCTTTATTTCTTGGGTGCTATAACCTCCACTGCTGAATTAATTATTGCTGACAAGAGTTGATTGTTAACCTGCTCTTTCCCACTTCCCCTATTCTTTTATGTTTTACTTTTGCTAAATGTGGACAATGAAGCAATTGTCCACATTTGGACAATTTACCAGAACCAACCTATATAATGGATCCTTTAATTTGCTCCTGTGCATGTAACATTAGAAAAACACATCCTGTATAGAAGCAGCTTGATTTTTCTCATTTCCATAGCTGACTATTAACATCAGAGAACATTTTATCCTGCATAATAAATGCAGAACCAAATCTCCTGCTATTAGGTGGAAAGAGTGAGTTTCATTTTTCCTTCTAACTCCTTTTTCCTTTTTTTTTTTTTTTTTTTTTTTGGTTTTTNTTTTTTTTTTTTTTGGCAGCTTTATTGCATGCTCTACACATTTCTGTCTACTTAGGGTCTGTTATCAAGTCTGCGAGTGATTAGTGGCTTATCTATGTTTGAATGATTTAGATTCATGAATTAATTAACAAGAAAAGAACCATTAGAAAGCATTAGTAAAAAGGTTGGTGATTTCAGACTATTTTGGAGAGAATTAGAACTGTCACCCAAACCCAAGAAAATTGTAGCCATTGTGATTCAGGCTTTCCTCAAAAGAAATCACGGTATTATGTCTAACTTAGTTGAAAACAGCCACAGGATATAAATTCTACTTTGTGATGACTATTGTTGGTCTAGAAGTTAAATAAATTGTTTTGGCTTTAAACATTAGCTTTGGCTTGTTGTTTTGTTTTACTCCTTTACTCAGTGCTTTTTCACACTTGCTGTTAAATGTCATTTGAAAGAGTTTGATTCCAGAGTTCTTGAAAATATGCTTTATATAGTATACTCAGATTTAGAGTTTATCTTAAGCCTTTTACGAAGTCAGAACCTGTTCCTGACCTTTGCTGAGTACTCTTTTGTGAAAAATTAGCCGCATCCTCTGTGAGCATAACGCTTCAACAAAAAGATATATGCCTTACAGTGATAAGTGTAATGAGCAGCAATAGGCAAGTTTTAACCTTCCTAGTTTGGAATTGTGGCTTATAATGGGAACAGTGTACATATTTCATTTTATTTTATTTTTATTGGAGTGATGGCGTTGGCAGTATTGAGAAGTATTATGGACATAAATCAAGAGATAGAGGTTTCTCTAAGAGACAGTAAGTGGATACGTGAGTTTTTTAAAATAATATTTTGCCACACACCTAGTATAAATTGGAGTGAAAGACAAAGAAAGGCATCATCAGTCTTGTCTGTTTGATTTAGAAGTTGTATGTGTTCAGAACTGGTAATTAGAGCAATATAGGGCTGACAGTGTCATATATTTACTGCCATCTCTCTTCCATTCCTTGAGGAGACCTTATTTATCACTGCTTCCATTGTAAGGGTTGTAAGGCCTTTGTACACATGTCCTTACCAAGGTGAATATTAATCTACTTTAATAAATTAAATCAAATAATGTTAGTGAACTGTGTTCTGCAGTTTTCATTCTTGAGTGAAAGCTGTGTGGGAGCTGCCAGAGCAGTCAAGTTCCAGCCCTGCTAGATGTTAATCAAGTTGTTATCTATTTCCCCTCATATTCCAGTAATTTCTAGAATTTCACCCATTCGATGTTAGCATTATTCTCAAGTATAATTTCTGTATATCTACACAGTCCATTTTTCTTTCCCTGAGCCATATGGTAATAGTAGTATGTGTTATCAGTCCTAGGGTATCTAGGTTAAGTCTGCAGTCCACCTTGAAGCCTTGGCACTTCTATCCCCCTTCCTGGCTGAACCATAAGTTCTGCAGTTTTTATATAATTTCCCTCATGCTTTTCACTGCAGCTAAGGCTTCAACCACAGCCACTGACATCACTGGAGGACACTGTTCCAGTGTCTTCCAGTGTCTGCACCAGATAGCTGGGGGACTGAGCTGTTGTTTCATCTACATACTTCTATTCTATTCTATTCTATTCTATTCTATTCTATTCTATTCTATTCTATTCTATTCTATTCTATTCTATTCTATTCTATATGCAAAGGAGATACTTGCATCTGGTCTTTGAGTTTTTGTCCTGAAGGAAACTTCACATTCTTGGAAGGAAAAAAAAAGTTCTGACTCTGGTGAAAAGAATATAATTGTAAAATTCTCTTAGGGCAGAAATACAAGAAGAATTTTCCTGACCCTTACCTTGGGACCTGGACCTCTAGGCCTGTTGAGCTCCTGTGTGGAAGGGGATGCAAGAACCCTGCCAGCCTGGGGTGGGCAGTATGTGCAGGCAGTGGGGGAAGCCTGGCTGGCTGCTTTCTGTTCAAATTGACATGTTCTGGCACAGTTTCAGTTGTAGTGAATTAATATTTTTTCTGTAAAAAGAAAAGGTTTCATTGGAAAATTTCCAACCAGCTCCGCACCCCACCACATGAATTGCAAGGCCACTGGATGGATGGTTGGCATCTGCCCCTTTTGTTTTACAGTCATGTTAATTTACCTTGGTGTGGTGCAGGTTTTTCTACAAATACAAATGCTCTAAGCCTGCAATTCTTCCATATACTGGTATTTTTTCAAGTGCTTTTCTGCCAGCTGTGAGAGAATGATAGCAATATTAATACCATCATCCCATCTTTTGTCTCTCTTCACTCCCTTCCTCTTTCTTTTTTCCCCTCTGCTTTTGTACAGTTGCAGAGAGGTCTCCTCAGTTGTCCTTGCCAAGGCTTCAGCTCTCTGTCAGGCTGTCAGAATTATCCACTAATAGCTATGGAGAGTGCGTGCCCCAAGAAAGGGAAAACTGAAATGTGTAGTTGGTTGTAAGAAGACATTTTTCATTAACTGACAAGGAGTTGGGGAGTGTTAAGGTTATGATAATATTACCTCAGTGGTTGTGACACCAGTAATGTTTTTTTCATTTTGTTTTGGAAAGTGTGCCCTTTTTCCTGTGTTAGAGGTGTTGCTTCCTTTCATTAAAGCCCAATCCTTAAAGTGTTCTCACCTTAAATATATTTTAGAGGAAATTGGGGGCCAGTCAGGGGTGCAGACAATTTGATCTCCATTTAGGGCATTTCTTGCAGTGAACCTGCTATGACATGACCAAACACTGTGCCTGCAGCTGTGCTGCAGCACGGCACCATCAAAGTGTGCCACAGGGAAATGTACACCAGGATTCCTGTTCCAGTTATGGATTTTATGCTTCTGTTATTTTCCAAACAACATTAAGGGCTTTTTTCTTTTTAACTGTGAACCGTCTGGTGGTTGGACTTGATCTTAAAGGTCCCTTCCAACATAAACAATTCTGTGATTCTCTGAAAAGCTGCATGAGGTTCCTCTTTTTTCACTTGTTTTGCCTTTCTTTAGCTACACAAACTTTTTTCATATTTTTCAGTGGCCTGCACAATGAACCCCCCACCCCGCTTGTAGTGGGAACACTGCCTGGGAACATCATGCAACTGAGCTTTTTTTTTTTTCTCTCTGGGACCTAACTGCAGCCCTTCTGCTCACATAAGGACTTGCATTTAGCAGTGCCCTATTCCCATGAGCGGTTTCTTTATTCTTAGTAATAGGGAAAGCGGAAATAATCCTACTCTCAGCAGTTTTGGGATTACAGGCAAAAATTGTGTTCCTTGATGTATGACTGTGTAGGGATATTAATCTTTTCCCTGATGCCTGTTGTCTGTCATCTCTGTCTTACCAGCACTGTCCTTTTGACCCCTCTACAAGGATAACTTGTTATTAACGTTGCCTTTGCTGCGGATGCTCAGTATGCAGATGACAGCACCAACAGCTTTCCTAAAAGGGCTTGTTCTGTGCATTATCAGACACAGCAACAAAGGATTTTGATTTTTTTTTCGCCTGTGTTGTGGCTCGTGCTCATTTTTATCACCATGTGGTAAATTCAGAGGAGGTTGTGTTGAGCCCAGTGTTGTTGTTGTGCATCTGTGAGACTGATAGCTGAGTGTGAGACCACTGAGAAGTTTTAGTACAATGCCTGGGTGCTTTTTCCTGAAGGGAGGTGGTTGTCAAAAATTAAGAGTGTTTTATGGTTTTAAAGGCTGGAGAGAAGTCAGTGAGAGCTAAAACAAAATCACTGTGTGAGGCATTTTAATGTCATTAGTCTATTTCTGCCAGTATACTGTGATTAGCCCAGGTTTGGAAAGGATTTAACATCTGCAGAGGAAAACAAAAATATTAGAGTACAGAGAACTGGGGAAAAGATTATGACATCAGAAAAAAAAAATCAAATGCAATATGTACATCCTACGAGCTGTATTTTTTAGTGAAATGAAATAACACAGCGTTATGTAACTTTTTTTGATACTTAAGAATTGCCATATGACAAACTGCTGTTGATGGTCCTACAACACTGTAAGGTAATTTTTCCCTTAAAATTTGGAAAAAGTGATGATCTTGCAACTGCAACTACAAAACAGGCAGTCCCATTGAAAGCATTTCACGTTTTGATATTTTAAATTGAGGTAAGGTAGTAACTGTTTTTTATTTTCATCTTTCTAAAATAAAGAGAGGGTAACCACTGCAGAAAAAATACTGGTTTCCTCCTTACATAGTGGGGTTAAGCTGTGCTGGTGACTTTGAAAGCTTTTATTCTGTTGAAGTTGAAAGTGAATCAAACATCTTAATACAGATTTTGATCTCTCTTGAAACTCTGTGAAATGCAGTAACATATTCTGAGATGGATTATCCACAGAGATCAGAGATACTGTCATCCACCTTCATGTTAATTGTGATCTGTTCACTGCCATTTTCTTGTCAGATGAAGAGTAATAGCCTGCAAAGAATAGAGTAATTTTTGTACATGTTTGTACTTTGGTGATTTTAGATTTAGTTTTACCATTTTCACAATAACAGATTCCAGGGAAAAGCACAGTGAAGTGTAAGAAGGCGATCGCCTTTAGTCTCGATAGAAGCTGTATGAAAGCTTATCTTATAGAAAGAACTGTTAATAGAATGTATTTCATTGTGTTTCCTTTTTTTTCTTTTTTTTTATTAACTTTCTTTTATGTTTGCAGCATAAATGTACTTGTATTTCATAACCACCAGGACTCTCCTCATTGTCTATTACTAACATTGGCAAATGTCTCACATTGTAAGACCTCATTATCCATTGCTTCTAGGAGTTGTTGCATCTTTTTATTCTGAAAGGTGTCTGCCTCAGCCTATGTAATTGTATATGAAAAATGCAGCCAGCATGGTTCAGAAGCAGCTAAGAGTGATTCAGGGGTAAATACTGTTTTGCTATGTTAAAAAAAAAAAAAAATTGGCAGTAGTTCTCTGAAAAGCTCTTATGCCCTTATTCTTCTGAAGTGGGATCTGAAATCCCTTTGGGGAAGAGTCTTTGGGGTTTTTTTGCCATCTTCATAAATATTTGCCGAAATCTGACCCGAGTTGGAGGCCAAAAAACACAGCTTGTACAAGGTTTGTAAAAAGTTTCTAGAGCTTTGCAGGTTTGAAGGCTCTGGAAGCTCTGAGCATGCTTCAGCCTGAGCTGCAAAGGGTTTTCTGTACAGCTGCAGCTCCTGGCTGTTACATCCTGAATGTGCTTGTAGGATGTACTGAGCCAGGATGGAGATTTAACTCTGTCACTTTTGGTGTGTCCAGCCTAGCTCTCAGTGGGCAGGTTTGGGGACCTCAGATGCTTCCAGCCTTTGCAATGGGTACAGCAGGGTCCCAACAGACAAAGGCCTTTTTTCTTGGCTTGGACCCAGTCTCAAAGTGAAGACTTAACATATGCTGAAAAGGCAGAGGTGTAGGGATGGAGCAGGACTCATTAAAAAAAATAAAAAGGTTTTATTCAAAGGAACTACATTAAATAATACAAAGAATACCACTCAGTGGTTCTCAGTTTTTGGACTTGGCTTTTCTGTCTTTTTCATGTTCTTATAATTCTTCTTTTGTATGGATAATATGCACCAGAGACATTATAACATCCAAGCAAAAAGACACCTGCCCAGCAAAACAATCAGTCTTTGGAAATGAGGATCTTGTTATCTCATGGCTTTTGTCAGGCTCTGTCACCAATTTGAGCACTTTCCCTGCATGGCAGTGGAAGCTTCTCTACACTTGTTCTTCTGAGCCCACTTCCTGACTCTGCTCTTGTGTTTCACACTGCTTACGTGGATATATTCCCATGTGCACAGGGAAGCTCCTTAGATTCTTTGAGAAGAGCGGTCTCTTCTTCAGAACACAAACAGCCCTGGGAATCCTTTGCGTACTCCTTTTCCAGTACCTCTCAAGGGCATGACCTGGCACCAGCATCAAAAGACATAGAGGCAGAAGTGATTGACATTATCTGATTGTGTTGAGTCAGTTTTACCAAATTATGCTATGAAAACAAAATGTTCCTGCCCTCCATAACTTCTAGAGGAGACAATTCCTTTGTTATTTCATGTGATTTTGAAGAAGATAGCCTGTGTAAAGTTTGCTTTGTTGCATGTTGCCCAAAGAAGATTCTCTTTGCCTTTGCTTAGTTGGTTGGCAGCAGGAAATTCTGTCTGTGCACTGGATTTTCCATGCTCCATTAAGTTTATAGGTGTCTTATAGGTTATCTCTTAGTTGCTGTATTACTTTTTTACTCACTGAAACCAGCAGTGTGCGAGTCTGTCTGGATGTGGTATTGGCTGGGGTAGCTCTGTGTCTGATCCCTTTGTAAAAACAGCAGGTGAAGAGGTGTTGGACAAAAGCTCTGTCATTGGGAAGTGCATAGTTTGCATTGCTGGTTAGGGATGTTCCAACCTAGCAGGCACTTCAGTAATGGTAACATGGATAAAGAAATAAATCTTTGCATTGTTGTCCCGTCCTGGAGAAATTATGTGAAAATGGGTTTTCTTTTCAGTGAAGCTGGCTTCTGAATGTACTGTCTGTTGCAGAGCATACTGGGTTTTTTTCTGTTAAGAAGCTGCTCCAAAGTAGAGCAGCTTTTAAAGGCTATTTCTAGCAGTGGAGGTTTCTCACAGGAAGAGAGGAGGCAGTGCATTCTGCGTGCTGGATCCTCTTTTAATTAATTAAAAGGCCAAACTCAGGAATTCAAGTACCACAGAAATATCCCCGATACCAAAGTTACCAGCTGCTTTGGCCAGAGATTGGGTTCTTCCTGCCAAGAAACCTGATGTCTCCCATAAGGAAGCCAGCCCACTGTGGCTGTTTTCAACACTGCCATAGGTACTTCTACTTCCTCCTGCCTCTGTGCTAATTCAGGGGGTCATATTCCTGCTCATGCAAAGTGTAACTCACAAGTTGAGGCCCGTCAAGTAAGGACTTCCAGAGGTTTCATTCCTATAAGCATATAAATATTTATACCACCCCAGGGTTCCTTTCGTGCTGAAAATAAAGGTAGCACTTGTCTGCTGTTAAAATATATTACCCAGGAGATAAATGGCTTACCTCAGTATTAGGAAGATGGATGAGAGGAGTGGAAAATTGGCTATAATATTGGTTGGAAGATCCACTGAGTCCAGAGGGCCTTGCTGTTTACTTGAAACTCCTGCTGGGAACTGACGTTGAGGTTGATAGTGCTGTGTTTAGCTATCAAGACATGATTAATTAAAAGCTGTAAAAAATGTGAAATATAGTGGTTGGCAGATGCAGAGCTAGATAAATTTCCTAGTGGTGTGTAATGTGCACCACAGATTGATTATAACACCCAAACAGGATGTGAAAGGTGCTTTTGAAGGGGCAGATGAGACAGGGAGAGCGTGCATAAGGCCACATGTGAAGTTGAGATGCCGGTTTACTTCTGTGGCATTTCGGTGTTCTCCCCTTTCCTGTCCCACCTCAAGTCCAAATATATTCTGATCAAGGCTGCTGGGAGTAATTTCCTACCCACTGCACTGGAGCAAAGTGAATATCAGATAGGCAGCATGGGGAGCTCAAAGCCCAGGTGCCAGTGTAGTGTCACCCAAGCGAACTGGGATTCTGTGGTGGTCTCTCTGCCCCAAATCTTCTGCCCAGCCATAAAATGAGGGATGGTAACACTGAGCCCCTGCGCCCCTCCACAGCCAGTGCAGGCTGCAAGGGATGTGTGAAGGTCTGGAAAAGTGCTGGGAGGCTTGGTTGTTAATTGGAAGCGTGATGAGAACGACTCTTGAGCCATCCCGCTGACTTTCAGGGGCTCAGCTAGGGTGCTGCCTTGCCCTTCAGTACACACTGCTGTCACTTGGGGGCCCCTTGCATCCTCCTCATCTGCCGCTGGATTTAGATGGAGCATGCTGAGAGCAGCTCGGCTTTCTTCCAGCAAGAATTATTTCACGGACCATTCCAGATTCTGATAAATGAAGCACGCCTTGATATCATTTAGAGTAATATCTGTATTGAAATCGAAACTTGTGAAAATATGTGGGACTTGCCTTTGTGCCTTGCTTTGTTCAGGTTAATTGTTGTGGCTTGTTGTATGATTAAAGGGCCTGACTGAGCACAAAGATACATTGTGTGTAACTGGAGGTGTAATGAAATAATAATTCTTCCCTTAAAGTAAAATTAGTTTTGATATAAGATAGCAAAATAAAGAAATTCTCTAGTCCTCTCCTTTTTTTGGGAAATATTTATTATAGGTAATGAAGATCCAAATTGAACGCAATTGGCCTTAGTTTTGCCCAATTTTTGTCTTTCCTGATAAAATAGATTGATTTTTTTCTTCCTTGAAATTGCTAAAACAGGCAAGGACAAGAGGAAGAGCCTTATGAAAATCTCATCATTTGAGGCACTTTATGCTTTTAATTTGCAAACAAGTACCCCAAAGATTTTTTGAAAATATTTCTGCCTAGTGAGGTGCTGAAGGGGAAACACCGTCTTCCAGACCAACCATTGTTAATGTCCTTTCAGTTTGAGAGAACTTTCGCCCTCACAGTGCTCCCTGTTGACTTGCTGCCAGCTGCTCATGTATGTAATGTATATGGGTGTGCTTAAAATCTATTCCCATCTATGAGGAAATAGATGGCTTGTGCAAATACAGCGCCATACATCACATACATTCTCCATATGTGCTGCAGTTTGGAATGTCAGTGAGCACAGGGAAATGAGGATCAGGGCTATTTTAGAGGATGGAAATGCCAGAGAAGAGACAGAGAAATGGAGCAATTTATTTGTTTGGATAAATCTCCCTTTTACAGAATTGCTTTAATGCTGTGCCTGTTTCTCGTTCTTCCTCTCCTTCTCTTTTGCTGCTTCTTTCATTGCAGTTTTTCAAATATGTAGGCAACAAAAAACCACAGCCGGTGAAATGGAAGATTACAATTATGCATCAGTATTCCTGTAACGCGGCTGCTCAGTAATGTCTCCTGAGAGTGTTACAATGAATATCTGACATTAATTGGCTCAGTACCTGTATGTCTGACCTTGCAGAAATTTAGTAGATCAATTCTACATGTTCTTTACTGATAAAGAAAACTTCTTCAGGGCAGGGGCTGCATCTTTGGTCATGCCTGCACCACAGTGACAACCAGAAGTAGCGGTCAGATTCACCAGGTCTTAGAAATAAAATAATAGAAAGAGGAATCATAAAGTGGTTTCTCTCCTGTGTTTTACCAAGATAGCTCTATTCCTCAGCAATTTTTAACCCACTCGAAGTCTTTCTCACTGCTGGATATCGTACACTTGGTGCACAAATGCTGTTTTCTCTCCTTTGAGTAGTACATGTACGGCCTTCATATGTGTGTTTGACATACTGAACAGTATAAGTAAACCAGGTCAGAATTAGAGGAACAGCACCTACTAGATGTACTTGCATTGAAACAGCTGCCTCTTTTGTGTCTCTCACTCTCCGGTGACTGAATCTGCCAGGAGGATCTCGCAGGGGGCTGCGCGCCGCTCTCCGGCAGCCGCCGTGTTTCAATGCGCCCTGCTCAGTCAGCAGCAAGCCCTCATCTCCGGCACTGCTCAGTCAGCTGGCTTTGGCCGCGCTGGGGATGTGGGCTGCGTGTGCACAAATGGATGATGGCTCAGCTCCCTGCAGTTTCAGGGAGCAGGGAGGGAGAAAGTGGTGTCCAAGCCGCAGCTCAGCCAAGACTCACACGCTGGGCCGAACTTTCTGTGGGGGTGTTTGTTTCCCAAGTTAAAAAGTTGTTGAAAAGAAGGGAGATCACAGACACTGAGTATTTTAGGAGATGCTCAGAGGCACACGTTACATGCCTGTCCCACTGCTCTTACTGCCTTTATTGAAGCACAGGAGAGAAGCTTTACAGAAGGTGTATTCTGCCTCTGTATTACTGGCGTGCTCGGGAGCTCTTGCTGCTTTCAGACTATTGTTACCTGTCCCTTGCTTTGTTTGACTGTCTGGGAATTAAACAAGCCATCACCTTGGGGACACGGAAACCCGCATATTCAAAGCCCCCCTCCCACTGGCTTCTGTGAATTGAAATCCAACACACGGAGCTCAGTGCCGCTCACAAAGGGGAGCTCGTTCCGCCTCCCTGTCCCGGGGTGCAAAGAGCCCCCTCCCCAATTTAGCCCTCGGGCGGCGGGACGGCAGCCCCAGCCCCGACCCCAGCGGGCACTGACCGCACTCTCTCTGTCCCTCTCCCCCTGCGCACGGAAGGTGGACGATGGAGGCGGCGGCGAGCGGGCGCGGGAGGCGGCCGGCGCGGCGCTGGTGCTGCGGAAGGTGTG
>VZRL01012171.1:489989-554647 GCA_013397895.1 Origma solitaria | reverse complement strand
GGCCGCGGCGGGGAGCGGCCGCTGCCCACCTTCGACGTGCCTTACTTCAAGTACATCGACGAGGAGGACGAGGAGGACGAGTGGAGCAGCCGCTCGCAGTCCTCCACCGAGGATGACTCCGGGGACTCTCTGCTTTCCGACAGATACGTGGTGGTGTCGGGGACGCCGGAGAAGATTTTGGAGCATCTCCTCAGCGACCTGCACCTGGAAGCCGCCCAGGACAAAGAGACGGGTAAGGAGCGAGCCTGGCGGGGAGACGGCGGCGGCAGGGAATGGGGGAGAGGTGCCGGTGCGGGTGTGGGCAGAGCGGGGCGACGCGGGGAGCGCTCCCGGGCACCCCTGGCCGAAAGCCGCTGCCAGCCGGGCGTGCAGCCGGGGCGATGCGGGGAGGAATCCCCGAGTGTGGCGCGGCACCCGGGAGGTGTCGGAGCGGCGCCGGAGCCGCTCGGCAGCAACTTGAGCCGGTTTACCTTGGGCTTTGGCTGCCGCCGAGGTAGCGCAGGCTGCGGCGGGCTTTGTACAGCGCCCGTCTCTCTGCAGGCAGGGCTGCCATCCCTCGTAGCCTGCAGCTGTTTCTGTATCCATCCGGATGCTTGCAGTGCACCTCACCTCCTGGCCAGCTACTCGTTTTGCCTCCACCCCAGTACTTTGGCACGTCTGTTTCATAAAAATGGCTTATAAATTTCCTCATAGCCCAGGGCATAGCGTATCGCCCAGTGCTCTACTTGAGTGTCTTCAACCAGAGACTATTTTATTCCAGCCTAGAGCAATTATTGTATGAATCGGGCTACTTGACATGCAGTTTAATTTTCGGCTGGATCTCTTGGCTACATGCACAGCTTGCTGTCACCAAGAGCTCATGGAGTAGTTTATCAGAAGTGCCTGTAACCTGCAATTCTTAGATAGTTTTAATGAAAGTGGCCAGGCTGGTGAGACTTTTGGAGGTCCTGAATACTGAAGAGGAGGATAGGTGGCTACCAATGGCACTGTGCATCCCCAATAGGGTTAAAATGCATACTCCTGATGCCTGTATATATCTTTCTCTCCAAATGAGATTACTGAGAATAAACACACTTTAATCCTTTTAAATGTCTGAAAATAGAAATAACATCTGTGATTCCCAGAGGAAGGTCTCAGAACAAGTCATGAGTTTAATGTGGGACAATAGGCATATTCCTAGTGCTGATGTGTCAATGCCCCAAAGAAACAC
Source organism: Origma solitaria (assembly GCA_013397895.1). Classification (NCBI taxonomy): domain Eukaryota; kingdom Metazoa; phylum Chordata; class Aves; order Passeriformes; family Acanthizidae; genus Origma; species Origma solitaria. Next base: position 553,437 of record VZRL01012171.1, on the reverse strand, counting down.
ATAGAGTGTCTGCCAGTGATATTGTTACAGTGTTCCTAGTGCTGCTTTTGTCTGCCTGGACATTAATATTTAGTGCTGAGAGATGCTGTGGTTGTTTTCCTTCTACAGATGCACTGGCTGTTTATGGGTGTAATTTGCTTGAACCAGGCAGCGTAGTGAGGATCCTTCCTTGGCTTTTTAAGGTCAAATACTGGATCCTGAATAAGTTTTCACATTAATGTTTATCACACACAGATTGGGGAACATCGGCTACCAGTCTTTATAGTCTACTTCATCTCATTTTGTAAGCTCACAATCTTGCTGGAAAACCATGATATTTTCAGTAGTTATATGCATTATATTTTGGTGCTGTAAATGCAAAGTATTCCTTACATAAAGAATTAGATGCTGTATACTTCCTCCCATCTACTACCTTATTTTTTTTTTTCTCTTTGCTCTCTCCCTCCCTCCCATCACAGAGAAGCTGTTCATAAGCCTGGTCTTATTGTTATACAGAGGGGCTGGTAAACTGTCCTCAAAGCAAATGTTAAACCACTGCTTGCTTGGTTGTTAGCAGATGGTAAAGTATTTAAAGGTTGATTAGCTTCCCCTCACCTCTGCCTTATCCTAACTCCTTTAGAAAGAAACAATTAGGCTCTGCCCTGTAGCCAGGGTTAACTGGATCCCAGGGAGAGAACAAAGTAGTTGTGCCTTCAGTTTTTTGCCATCACAAAGATGTGTGCTAAACCTTGCCCAGCAGCCCTCCACTCCCTCAGGGGTGGTTCCTCATATACCAATTTTTTTCGGACTTTATTGATCTGGTAATACAGAACTCCATCAAAATGAAAGACTTTAGGAGTTACATTTCCCAGTGGTTTATGAGGAGGATGCCCTGTAATGGTTTTTACCAGCTTGTTTTGCAGACTCAGTGGCATTTGGTATGAGGAAGTATGGGATGTTGACTGTGATTATGTACAGCTTTGTGTGTGGACCTGAAGGCATCCTTCTGCCGTTTGTGTGCTTGCATTTGCTGGTTTTGTATTTTTTCTAGTTCCAATCTGGCCCATCTCAGAGAACGATTGAGTTGCAGAGCCCCGCAGGCTTGTGTTTTAGCAGGCATAGCTTCGCAGAACATAAAAGGACGATGTTGTTGTACCCAGCTGCTGCTCCTGCTGTCTGTTTGCCAGTTCCAGGATGACTTCCGTGGCCTCTTGCTTTCCCTGCAGCCCCCAATGCCGTTTCCTTATTTGTGTCTGTAAAGAACATGAGAAAGGACTGTTCTTACATTCGCTGGTGCACAGGGGGCTGTTGTTCTCTTTGACCCTTTGCACTGCTTCCCAAGGAGGGATGCTCTGCATGTTTTCATTCCCACCCTTTGTATACCAAATCATAACCACAACCTTCTATGGTTTTTAACAAAAAAATCTGCTATCCTGGGGCTGGCGTGGTCATGGAACACCGCCTTTTATAAACACTGACATGGCTGAATGGAGCGCCATGGATTGCTCCCAGCCATCGTCCATTTTCTAGCCCAAGTCAGCAGATTACACCTGCACCTGAGAGAGTAAAGCAAGTTTTGGGGCTGGTCTGGAAAAAATTTAACTGGGGTCCAGCCCAGTCTCCAAGGCTTCCTTCAGCTGCTGCTAAATCTGCAGCAAGACACCTTAAGCACTCAGCTTAATAAACTGCTATATTAAACAGGTGGGGACCCAGCTTGAAGAGTTATCCCAGTGCCTGTGACAGAGCAGAGCACTGTTTTAGCAACTGAAGACACCTGAAGAGAACATTGCAATCTGCAAAACTAGATTCGTCTATTGCTCTGGTGACTTCCATAGGCAGGGTGTCTGAAAAGCCTGAGGTTTGCAAGACTCTTTAGGCTTAACTTACTTAGTAATTGTTTAATGACTGAGGGATTTTTGTGATGACTATGTCAGAGAGTATATGCAAGTTCTTGGGACATCACCTTAAATTACTAATAAAGGTAATGCCAGCCTTCCATCTCAAAGGGAGGAAGTTTTCATCTCACTGAGTTATTGTAGCCTGTAAGGTCCCAACCCCCAAGAAGACTGCTCTTGCTTCCTACCATGAGATAGATGGAAATTTTAAATTCCTGCAACAAACAGCTTTTCTGAGTCATCTCTAAGATTGTTGGAATCACTGGGGATTTGTCTGCTGAGTATGTATTTTAGAGTGCAGTTTGAGGTTTTAAGAACTGAATGGAGTGATACACTTCAAATATGTCAATATCCAGGAGGAAGATGCAAGACACACCTCCTAGGCTAATCCTCATCAAGCGTGGGGTTTGGAACAAGTAATCTCCAAGAGGCCAAATTTTAGCATGTCAGGATCTCTAATCCCTTCCCATTGACAAGACCATTTATTTCAGCATCATTATCCTTTTCTGCAAAATCTTTTTTTTTCTTGGATGTTAGCAGCATTTCCTTCTCTGGATAGTGTCCCGATGTCGTCTTTGGAGTATCCTCCAACTCGTCTCTATTCAAACCTACTGTCTTGCCTTGTGGTGGTTGCATTCAATGTTTGGCGGCCTCTGGAATGACGCAGTGATCATCACATCCACTGCTACTACTCCAGGCCTGCCTGGATCGCTCAGGACATTTTCTTCAGTCCATTGGGTCACCTCTCCCAGGCAACCTAAGCAGAACATTGCTGAAGTAGAACATAACCTCCCCCATCGCATCTGCTAACACCACATGTCTTTTACCTCCCTAATAAGGGATTCATTTTAAGGAATGAATAGAGAAGAGATTCGTTTGTGAAGGTCTTTGAGAGCAAGAGGCAGAGGGAAAAGGGTGGTCTGGAGCAAGGAAATAAATGGGGAATGGTACGGCTGGAGCAACGTGGTGGTGTCACTATTAACTGCTGTATCTTTGTAGTGGACTGGGTGAAAGGGATTGTGGCAAGGGGGAGGCATGACAGTTTTGTTAGGCTGTTACAGAAATTGGGATGGCAAATGATGGAGAGCCTGGAGAAAGATTAAAGGGACAGAAAAAGAGGACAAATCCTCATGACATAGCTAAAAGAGAGGCAGAAAAGTGCAAGTATGGTCTGGATTTCTTTGGAGTAGGAAAAGGAGTAATGACCTTCGTACCATGCTATGTCACCTTATCTGGGACTGTTCCTGATCCTTGGATTAGTGGGAACTCTCCCCTGTCACACAGATGCAGTTTTACCTTCAGGATCGTAACGTACCTCCTAGGAGGGGCTGTGTCTGTTTGTCCTAGAAGTGCTGTGTAGTAAGAGCTACTTTTGTTTAATGCATTCTGTTTCTACACTGCCCCAGTGACACTGCTGTGATGTTGGGCAGTGGCACCCTCTGTAGAACTGTACATGACCTTGGAGGAGAATGGTACTATCTCACTTGAACTGACTGTGGTCAGCTGCTAAATGATATTGTGAAAAAGGGATACAGCTCTGCCTTTTCTAGATTGTCTTTTGTTTAGTATTCAAAAAAAGAAAGAGGTCTGGTTGCTTTTTGATATTTTTTGTTTCTTAGTTATGAAGGATGTTGTTAGTCTTTTGCTCACTATGCTTTTCACTGATGATTAAAAGGTGTTGAAAAATGTACTCCTGTGACTGGCACGCAGTCAATGTAAGTGTATCTTATGCATGTGGACTGATGTCAACGAGAATAAATATTCACCCAACACTTTGTGATCCTACCTTCCAGGCTTTGGGATGGAGAGAATAATTGCTTGCTAACCCTTCCTCTTAACAGTCCTTCATAATGAAATGTTGTCGGTCATAATTTTGAGGGATTTTGTAGACTTTTCTCAGAAGTTTTAGGAAAATTTGATAAAATAAGTGGGTTAAATGCATATTACTGCCATGCCCATAGGAGGGGAATAAGAGTTTAGCAGAGCACATCAGTGTAAGAATAGCAGAGAAGCTAAAATACTAATATATCCAGTGTTGAGTATGAGAGAACCTGGGGATACTCTTGCAGAGGACCATTGCTTTATGCAGAGTGAGTCTAAGCTATCTCAAATTAGACTGTCAGTAGAAGTAGGCTTAGAATAAATCAATAAAATGAATAGTAACAAATCACCAGGATCAGATGTTACTCCCTGAAGACTTCTAAAGGAGCTCTGATATGAAATTGCTGAACTCCTAGCAGTGGTATGTAATCTATCATATAAAACAGCTTGAGTGGCAGAGGAAGGTGGAAAATGTGATGCCAATTAAAAGAAATGGTTCTATTTGGGGAACATCTAAGTAATAAGGTTGTCATTTTATCAATACATTATTCCAGCATAAACTGTTGCTGCAGTCAAAAGAAGTAGCTCAGCCTTTCCCAGCCACTCACTCCTGCCACTGTGCCTCTGTGCTTCTGCAGTCTGTTGTGTGGTTCTGCAGCAGACCCAAGCAGGGAGCTGGTCCTAGTTGATACTAACCTAGGAAATACTAAATCATTAGTTCTAATATCTAAATCTCTTGATCCGTTTAATCTGTCAGTGACACAAAGTTTGCTTCCCTGACACAGGGAGAGGGTGGCAAGGAGTGAGAAGGGTGCAGGTGTGGACATCAGGAGAGAAGGACTGGTGTCTTTAGCAGCTGGACTTGTTTGCAGAAGTATGATTAGATGCAAAATTTCAGCATGAAGTTATGAATTTGTGCTGGGAAATTGGGTGGAAGTACAGTCAATGCAGAAAGAAGAAATGCATGGAGAAACATACTGAGAAGAAGAAAATGTGGAGATTTCTTTTTTTTTACAGATGGTTCAGACCTTGTGTGTCCTGTAAATCTGTTAAAGGTTTGAAAGAGCATGAGGATATATATGATCTGGTGTGCCTGTATCTTATATTCATATTTTGAAAGTGCTTTTGATAAAGTCCCTTGCCAAAAATCCTAAAAGAAATTTAAAGATCGTTTTGATCAGGAAGGAGATACTTTTCAGCACTAATGATTACTTAAAAGAGAGAAAATGAATGGTAGGAGTAAATTGTCTGTGTTTAAAATGGAGGGAATTTGCCATTGAAGACTGGGTGCTGGTGAGCACGGAATGAAATCTGAGGTAACAGCATGAGCTGATAAATAAAGCCATAGTTTCACCTTTGGTGGCCATGCAAGATTATATTCTTGTACACCCTATTATCCCCACATCTGAATGCCTGTTTGAGCTGTTGTGCTAGATCAGGAAGCTGATCCAACTCAAAAGTAGTCTCATGAAAGTAGTAAGGATAGGGCAGTGTAGAACTGGGAAAATGGCTTGGGAGCAGGTCCCCCGAACCAGCCCTGTGGCTGAAGAAAGATGAAAGGAATAAAAATCTGTGTGACTGCAGGATAAAATTGCAGATGGGATCCAAGTTTGAAAAATGCAAAGTAATGCATTTTTATACCATGGAGAAGAGGAAATTCTTATTATACATATTCAGCAGGGTGCTGACTTGGCTATTATCATGCAGAAAATAGGTCTATGGAGGTAGTGTGGATAGTTCTTGGAAATTTTTGATCAGCATTGGTCAAAAAGACAAGTGGTATTTGGCCTAATTAGGAAAGAAGCCAAGCAAGAGCTGTAGTTATACCATTGTACAACTGTGAAATATGGAATGTGTAATATGTTTCCTTCTTCTACCCCAGCTCAGAAAGATGGAAAATGAAGTAAAGGGCAGCAAGAGTGATTAGAATTATAGATTAAATACATCTGAGAGTAAATAGTCTACGTCTGGTCATCATAGGAAGGCAGCTTTGGTGAAGGAGGTATATGGTGATCTGTAAGACTCTTGATTGTGTGGGGAAGGTGAGATGTAAAGATTGTTCATTGTTTGTCATAATGAGGCAGTCTTTTATAACACAGTGAAATTATTTGGTTTATAACTAATAAAGAAAAGTAATTTTCTGATATAATGGACAGCTAAACTGTGAAATTTATTGTTTTGAGTATTCTGTGGAAGCCAAAATTTGGAAGGGTTTAAAAACAAATTAGCCAAAATCCTGGCAAAAACTCCATCACTTCAGTGATGTCAATACAGCTTCCCATTTAGAAAGTCTATGCTGCCCATTGCTGGAAGATCAGAGGGTGTGTCTGAGAAAGATAACTCTGTATTTATCTTTTTCTGAGGGTTTTTTTTTCCCTTGGGCATCCTCTGTCAAAGATCTTTTTATGGGGATCTTTGATCTGACCCGGTGTATTGCATGCAGCATGTTGCAGTTTGGAAAGAATTAATCAGAATCTAAGATTATAATGAGATAGGTAGGACAATTGAGCAAGTTATCAGTTCAGCTGGCAGCAGAGTGTGAAGAGTTTTCTGCTGAATGGCTTTGCAAATGGCACGTAGGACCTGAAGCAGGGGCAAGACAGGCAGGAGCTCTGGGGATAGCATGAAGTTGGGACCAAGGCTGCCAGCAGTGACAATGGCTTCTGCTCCAATGGGAAGATCTGACATCCTCTAACTGTCCACCTGTACATTGCCACATTACCCCATTCACTCCGTTATGCTTGGCTTGACCTTGTGCCAAGTAGATTTAGGTATCTTAATAGGAATTTTTTTCCCTTTGATAGGATTATTTTCTGTCACAGTAGTGAGCTGAATCAGCTTGCAGAAGGAGCACCGTGTCTGGGATTCACTACAGACAGATATTGTGTCTCCTGCTGCTGTGCTGAAGCTAATGGGAAATGCCAATGAGGGGAGTACGTCTAAGATGCTCTCTTGTGTCAGGGGCTCAGACAGTTTTTTCTGAGAAATGTGGACATGGAGACTGAAAAGGGTTTATTTGCACTTGGGCACTAAAACTTGTTTGGGCAAACTTTTGGAAAGGCAGAGTCTGGGAATGCTGCTCCTGAATTGTGTCACCATTATATCCAATGACTGGGAAACTAGGGTCAACAAGGGGGAATGCTGGACATCCCTATTCATGATCAGGACTCTCTTTGTAGATACAGATGGTATTTTTTCGGTGCATCACCACAAATACTTTTATGCTGTAGGCACACTTAGCAAGTTAGACCCTTCCAGGGAGCGTAAGTAACTGAGGTAGAAACTAACAGAGAAACACATGGTTTTGGTGTGCCCAGGAGCACTGAGGCACATTGTGCACCATGGGCGCCTAAATACATTTTTTGTACTCCATGCAAGAATACCTGAGCCCCAAGTGTTTAATGTTCTGTGTTTGAGGCAAATTTGCGGAAGAAAGAAAAAGCTACCCATTTTATATGACAATCAATTGGATCATAGAGTTCTCAGTTTCTCAGTCTTTTCCCTGTAATTCTGTAATTCATTATTGCTAGTTGTTGCCTTTTGCTATGTGAGAAAGTGATAAGGAGCTGTCATGAAAGCCTAGTGTGAAACCATTTATTATGAAGATGTGCATTGTAGACAATATCAGGGGTTTTGGTATGTTAGTTGTTTAAGCAGAAAAGAATAGGGAAGTGTAGGTCTATAAGGAGAATATTTTAAGAGGTAAAAATAATTTTCTTTTGACAGTGGAAAAGGCTTTTAAGTCAAAAAAGGCAGAATATATTCATATGTTACACTGCAAAATAGGCTTGGGTGATATAAACATTTTGATGAGGTACCTGGAAGATAAGTTGTTATGACACTGGGAATTTGGTAAGGTTGCTGGAAATGTAACCCTAAAGATGTTTAATCAGTTATTTGTAGCATCCCTTTTTCTCTCATGACATTGGAAGTCTAGGTGATATAACTATCAAATCAATAGAGTATTTTAGATATCTGAAATAATATATGGTCATATATATATAAATTAACAGATGCATTAAGTAGCTGGGATCATAAAGAGACAAGTTTGTATATTTGAAAAGCATTTCCATAGGACTTTTTTCAGTATGGTGCTTTTGATAAGTCCTAATTGTCTGGTGGTGCTAAGCCAAGAAGTGAATGGAAGGGATAAAAAATACTTGGAAGATTTTATAAAACTTGTATTTTAGTGATAAAAAGAACAGCAGAGGTTGCCTCTTAGTTTGTGCCTTAGTCTGAATCCTTTTCTCAGCCACTCAAGTGTGGCTGGTCAGTGTCGAATGTAGCAGAAATGAATTGCATTTCCAGGTCAGAAGGTTGGGACTGAAGGCCATGAAGTTGAGGGGGAAAACTGAGTCACTGCACAGGGGTCACACCAAAGAAATCTCTCTCATCAAGAGACTCGTCATCTTAGATATCTATATCTATATATATATATATATGCCAAGCGCTTGGGTTGAGTCCCTGTCTGTCTCAAATGCCACACTGGAGGTTAGGTCAGGCCAGGTCCCTTCTGTTGTAACTAAGGTCATACTGCCTCTAGTGAGCCATAAGAGCACCGAAAACAAGACAAGTCAACATCAGCTTAGGAAAAAATCATAGCCAAATTCTGAAATTAATCTAAACTGTGGTAACTCTTGCTGACTTCTGTCTGCTAGAGATCCATTCCCCTGCAGCAATTTGATCAAACCACCAAGAGTGAAATACCTGACGGGACAGGACCACCTCTACTATGAAGTTGACACAGCTTTCTAGATCCTTTGAGCCCTCACATACAGCCCTGTCTTCATATTTTCCCAGAATGTGTCTCCCTGGAGCTGACTATAAAACTGTACAGTTATCTAAAAAGTGCTGTTTCTAGTAGATGAAAAGTGGGACCTGATTTGTAAAAGAGTAGCATAAGAGGAATAGCAACAGATGGTGTGTGGGCTGGCAGGTCAGCTAGCTGTGAGAGTGGGAACTGGAACAGCAAAACTGAAACATCAGTGTTGCTGCTTCTTATAAAGTGTCTGCACATCCTGTTCCTTCAGCGGGAGCCACAGACCACCCTGTCCTTCAGGAACCCCAAACACAGGGCCCTTCACCACAGGTCCCCCATTTATCATTCTCACCGCTTAGTGCTGTACTCCTTTTCTTCCTTCTTAAGGCTTTTTACTATCAAACTCTGATATGCATGCTGTGGAAAAACTGGACACTGTCATCCAGGTCCTCAGTTTTGCGTTCCTTTTGGATCACACCGAGATTCCCCAGCTGCTGGCCTAAGTAGGCACGTTTGTACACTAATGACTCCTTTGTTGCTATTAGCACTTAGTGTGGTGGTTGTTAAGTTGGAAGCTGGTTCTCATGAGACAGCAAAGCACTCCTTCCTGAAAGCAGAATCTGTAATGTTATAAAATTTGGAGATGGTGTTCAGAAATGAAGATCTTTTTTTAATTTTTTTTTTAAAAGTTTTTATGGAATGGGGAGAATTTTTATGTATGAATGCTGAAAACATAAAGCTGTATCTTGACATGCTTGCTGCATCTCTGAGTTCAAGAATACAGTTCATGCACTGTCTTCAGAGTTTGAATTCCAATGTTTCCAGTGCTCCAAGTTGCTTTAATATAATGATTTTCTTGTGAGATTAACATTTTCTGAGGAATATAAAGAACGCCTTCATTCCTCGCCCACAGGGTGGAAGGATGGATTCACTGCAGACCTGTGCTTTGAGGTTGTGTATTAAGAATCTGAAAGAAATCTGTTCTTCAAAGCGGCTTTTTTCCCTCTTGTGAACTAAATTTACTCTCATGCTGTTAATTCCTCCTTCCCCCGCAATCCTTCTTAACATGCCCTGAGTTCAAACAGTTTCACAGTACTATGGAAGTAGCAGCCTTCGTCTTTTTGTGAGCAGGAGTGGGACTAGTTTTGGCTACAGCCAAACTACAGTTATTGTCACTTCACTAAGCTCCCTGTCATGCTCCCTGTTACTGCTGTTAGGTGTTGCTTGGGTGTACAGGGCGCTGATGCAGTCCTTTTCTTTCCCACTTTACTTCTTTCTGTAAATCCCTGGGCTCAGAGTTCACCCGGGGAGATTAAGAACAAAAAGCCACAACCCAAGACCTATTTGTGAACCATTAATTGGTATAGATTTCTGCCTATTTCCCAGTGGGCTTTTTGTGGGCTCTTAAGACCTCCCTTAATAGCTGGGAACCCTGGGCTGCATTACAGCGTGGAATGCCTCTGCTTGCTGTGTCGCTGAATAAACGCAGTTGCTTGAGAAAGTCTGTCTGGGGCACTGGCAAACTGGTGCCAGCACTCTCTGGATTTCCAGGTGCAGCAGAGCCAGGGTCTGCCCTGCCCTAACAGTGCCTGCTGCCTTCTCAAGCATGTTCAAGGGAAAGGGAGAAAGACCAGAAGTGACAGCAGCTGCCAAATTTGCTGTGTGCTGGAAGAGGCTAGCACGGTGTTCTGCTGTGGTTTGTGATGTTTTGCTAGGTTTTGATTTTAGTGGGCAAGGGAGAAGATTGGCTGTTGGATGAAGGAATAGATGGTTGTAGTAGGAATACTTTTGTGAGAGCAGAGGGGCCTGTCTAAAAAAGGAGATAATGGAGCAGAATATGCTGAGCATAAATTCAGAAGCTGTGTGCATTAACTGCAGTTAGTAAGCTCATAATGCAGGCTTTAAATTGCTTTTGCTTTTTTAGAGGAAAAGGTTTGATCCAGTTTGGTATTACTTGGGGTATGTAACACCTTTTAGGAGAGTCTATGTAGCTGGCATTGGAGACAGTCCTGCTTGTTTTTTTAAAGTCAATTTTGATCCTTTCAAAGATTGAAATAGGAGTGGAATTACAGCACTTTGACAGCTAAAGGTTTTTCATGAGATGTCAGTTACCCTCATGGAGTATAGCTGGCACTGACAGAAAGGGCTTTTCAGAACAGCATCAGTTACTGCAATAAAGTACATTACTTGTCCCATCTTTTAGACAAGGTGAAAAATACCGATGTGAGCTGTAGCTGTGGCAGCAGCTCACACATGCAAGCTCTGTCCCAAGCCAGGCTGAGATAATGAGATGACCTTCTCTTAGTTCAGAAATGCTTGTGAGATCCTTCGAAAACCAAAATCATGCTCTCTTTCCAGAGTGAAAACGTGATGGCTACAAGGACACGGTGTGCAAAAAACATATTGAGATGAGGGTTTGGGGGAAACAGATGAATGTAAATAAAGTGGCAGCATTGATGGATCTAATTTTGGTGGAAGCTAATAATAAAAAATTTTGGTTTTCTTGCAATGGCGTTTGGCAAGAATTGTGATTCCTTTCCTTGAACTTGAGTTTTGATGATATAAATTGCCAGACTGAGAAACGTAATCATGAAGAAATCATACTTTCTGACTTGGGGACTGCTAGAAGCTTTTATACTTCACGTTTTATTGCTCTTCTGTTTCTTTTTTTCGTTTTTCTACACCCTGCATCCCCCTCCTGCCATTATCTGTCCTCCTCTCACTGCCCACAAGGCTCTGCCAATTCCACAAGCAGCCTTTCTTTAACGCTCTTCACATCCATTTATTGGAATTTAGGGCTGGTTGTCCTCTCTCTAGGAACCACTGCAGTTAAAACCACAAAGCCAGATCCTGGTTTTGTTCTTTCCCAGTCAAGAATTCAGAGCCCTGGCATCAATACAATAATGAAACCCTTGTTGGATTTCATTCCCTGCCCCATAGGAGCCTTGTCCATGGGATTTTGTTTGCTGATACTGTTAGTAACATCATGGGCGATGCACAGCCACAAGCTGGAAGCAAACAAACAACAGTGAAAAACAACCACAAACAAATAGCATTTGTCAGATCCCTGTTGTCAAAGGGTTTTCATTCAAAGCCTTAAAGTCGCAGTGACTGTGCAGCATTGCTCCAAAGCATGAAAACCACCAAGAATGGGCAAATGCAAACATTTTGCCTGTTAAAGTGACTACAGCTTCTCCTCTTTCTGTCTGTGGAAGTTAACTGTCTGCACTGCTGTCTGTAGAGTTTAACTCTGCAGGTGGAAAATCTCCATCCTGGTAGGTGCCAGCAAGCAGTGGCAGGGAGGCTACAGATGGATAATTTAGCAATTCAGCACACACATGCACCCCACTTCCCAGCAGGAAAAATGCATCTTCACTTCCCCTTCAGCTACACAGGCATTGAACAAAGAGGCTGCATGGGGACAGCCAGGGAGCTCTTAGGATGGACAAACAGGGGCAGACCTCTGGCCTGCTGGAGCCCAGCCTGCTGCAAGGAGACAGCCCAGGACACACTGCAGGCTCCTTGCTGTCCTCTCCCCTGGATGTCCCTGGAGCAGGGCCAGGGAAGCAAAGGGACCCTGTCTGTTCCCTCCTTGCTCCCCTGGTGACCACACTGTATGGTTCTTAAGCCACAGCATCTTGCAAATGCCTTGGACATCTGGGGCTGCTAATGAGCATGGAGCCCTTCCCCAGGGCAGTGTGACATCCTGGGGAGACATTGCCATCATTGGACCTCTGAGGTGTGCTGTGGGCAGAAACCCCAAAGCACACGCAAGGAGATTTTGGGATGTGATCGGATGGGAAACCTGGGCATGTTGGACAGGTGAAGTCTAAACCTGTAGGCAAAGGAAGGTCTTTGCCAGCTGGAACTGGGCTTCTCCCATTGCAAAGCAGCAAGAAGCCACTTTTCTGAGGTGTGTGTAGTATCATTGGCTTGAGGGAAATCTTGTTACAGTCTCCAGCATGATGTCTGCCCATCTCTCCGGGCAAATATGTCATGGGCTGCTTGTGCAACTTATGTAAATATTTTGGACAGGTTTTTTTTCTTTGATGTGTGAGTACAGATCATGTTATTATTAATGAGAATCTAATCTCCCTGCTGGGGTGAGGGTTTTGACATGCAAATAGGCCATAGGACATTTGATGTAACATCATAGTTTAATGGATAGAAAATTTGTTCAGGGAGTCAAAGTTAGTAAAATGTAATTTGGGAATTTGCAACTATGTTCTTGATTACAAAGAATGATAAATATTTGATAACAGTTTTCTAAAAGCATCTGGAAAACATGAAAATGCCATCAGCTTTGCAAGAAACTGCTGTACTGAGTTTTCTTGACAAATGGAGATCCTCCTGGAGCATATGGTCGTGTGGGTCTGCGATGAGGGACTTTACAGCAAAGGGTAGGAGCAGTTGCCCAAAGTGGTGCTATTTGTAGTGTTAGCAAGAAAGTCAGCTCCTCTCCTGAAGCCCTGTGGCTTAGTGGAGTCCTGGGTTTGCATCAGGCAGAGAGGCTGAGAAAGTCTGTCCTTAGACCATACACAAGTTCTGTTGAGGTGAAAGTCAGAATTTTGTGTCCCCTACTGCAGAGAATGTCAGCTCTGTACAATCAAGCTCCAAATGGTACAAAAATTTTCAAATGGGAAGTGAATGCACCACTTCTCCTGCTAATCTCTGAATCCAGAGATTCACAGCATTTGTCTTGACTATTCATGATCTATTTACTTTTTAAAATTCAGACATAGGCATGTGTGTGATGATTTATTCCTCCTTGTAATTGGATACGGTGATTAAATGAGCTTGCATATTATAGTTCATTGTCCTCCTGAGACGTGGGTTACTGTTTCTTCAGAACAGCAGCTCCTAATGGAATTGATTCCAGCTCCTGTATGTTTACTGTAATCGGTGATGTTTCTAAAAACTGATAGGGAAAATCGCTTTTAAATATGTGTTCTGATCTATGAAGTATTCATCTAGCTGAGGAGGGGTATGTAGTCCCCAGAGTCTTCCTTTAAGATGCTTTGCTACCTTCTCTGACAGGCACTTTTTAGGAACAATAAATACATCCTCACTGTCCTGTAACCTGAAAGAAGCTATAGGAAGTATCACACCTAGCAGAAGTGTTTATCAGGCTGCAGCCATCAAAAAGTGGTAGTAGTCTGAGACTGTCATCACAGAATTGATGATTCAACGTGGGATAACTGATGATGACATAGAAAACATACTGCTTCTTAGTAAGAAAAAATAATTTTTTATAATTGCCTTTAATGACTAATTGAATAAGGAAATCAGTTTAATTTTTTTTAAAAGGAGAAATTATGTTGTTAGCCTATTTAATTTGAAGAGGGTTTGAAAAACTGATAGGCAAAGGCAATTTGCAGTGGGATTATGATCTGACTCACATTTGAGGGTGTTGGCCACAAGTATTACTGTTGTCTGCATGGCAGAGTGGGTTTGTGTGCTCTGCCTTGGCTCCTGAACCCATATCTGCCTCCTTTTCTCTCTACACTGGAAAAATAAAGCACGTTTTATGAAAACTGTGCTGGCACTTATGGCCTAAAAGAGCTCTAGAAATGAAAAATGGCAGCAAGCACTAGTCACAGCCAGGTGCTGTAGTGGTGAAACATAGTCATGGAGCAGATGATCCAAGAGGCACCGTTTGATACAGTAGCTTATCTGTTATCGCAGTTTGGCATTTTTACTTTTTTCCTTAACATTGCATCCGATTCGTGTATGCTTGTGCAGAAAGGTGGGGTTTACCTGTCAGCCAAGGGGATTTCTCTGTGCCCTGTGAAATCCAGGAGGCAGCTGACTATCTTGATGAAGGGCTAAAAATTGAATTCTTTCCATGAAATAGAGAATGCATCCCTTGCATTTGATGCTTTCCAGTGTGTGCATGAAAAACACAGTATCTTTAAGACTTGAAAAAGAAAGATACAAAGAAAGAAAGCTGGACTATACCAGTCCAAAGTTATGCCTATCTGAGGGTTGTGTTTTGCATCTATTTTTTTTTTTTGGTGACTGAATCAATAAATAACGCTAAAAATCCGAAATAATGGCAGAAGTGAATGTAAACCTTTAGAATATTACCCCACTGTGCTTTCATGTGTAATTGCGTAGTATTTCCACTTTATGTAACTGAAATAAGCAAGGCCATCAAATTAAATTCCCAGAGTAATTACGGTACAGCTGAACCAAGGGTCTAATGCTGAACTCCCCAATGAGCATAAATAGTTTGAAAATTATCAAAATAAGGGTGTTCTATCCTAAAAGTATAGCATTGAGATGCTATGTATTGCAAGCAGCCAAATTGCACACAAACATCGTTCAGCTGCCACAGGAAAATATGCCCAGGCAAGTGTTTTAATACTTACATATGGCTGAACTCTGGTTAATATCTGTTCCTCATGTCTTATCCCTGTGTGATCCTTAAACAGTGCAAGCAAAAACCTTTGTGATTTCTTTCATTCAGCTGTCAGCACAGTTTTGTACTGACAAACACAATAGTTTGAAGTTGTTAGATGTCCTTAATACATATGCACACTATGTGCAAGGCATTTTATTTTGTTGCTGTCTTCCATTAAGTGTAATAATAAGGAAAAAAGCTGTCTTTAATTGCAGGTTAACTTGTCACTGGAATGATTTGGGTGTCTCAGCGTAGCAAGTACAATTTCAGGTGCATAATTTAAGGACCTATATCTTATAAATAAGTCTACAATTGGTGTAACAATGTATTTTAACACCACCATAATGAAAATAACCCGATATTTTTGGAACCCATTCACCACATGGGGAAGCAAAACGCAGCTGCCTTATGAGTGCTCTGGTGCTCATTGTTCTGGTTTTATAGTGTGAAGCTGTGCTTCGCTGCCCTGGGGAGTGCGGAGGAAGACAGGTGTGGAAATGTAAGATGCAAGTATGGCCTTGTTTGGTTTTTGGGTTCTCTTGGATGTTGTGTCCCTTGTGCCACCCCCCTTTGCTGTGTGATGTTAGATATTGCATAAATTATTTCAGAGATATCTGAACTGTCTGCCCATCAGCCTGAAGTATTGTACACCCTGGGCAAAATGCTGGAAGTGGCATCCTTCAGCAGAGCAGTGACATTGCAGTATTCCAATGTCTGTCTGGGTCTCCTGTGGGATTTGCATGATATATTCCTCCCTCCCCTTTGCCCTCTCCCCAGCAGAGCCTGTAACACACCACAGCCATACAGAACCTTTGCTGGGCCTTTTGCCTCCATATGTCAGAAGATGTTAAGTGAATCTCTGCGTTTGAGGTTACATGACAGTGGGCCACAGCTGTGTATGCAAGACCCTAACCTAGTGTGTGCGACCCAATACACCAAAAATGTCCCACCACTTGACCTTTCATGTGCTGGAAGAAATGTGTGGTCTGCTCATTAGTCTAGTGCTTGCTATTCCCGTCTTGTGCAGAGATTTGGGCCAAATCAAACAGTTCTTGCTCATATGAAAATGCCACCATTCCCTTTATTGGCAATTCTGTCAAATCTACAGAAGCCAGGAGCGTTTTGCCAGTGGAGGCTTTGTCGTGCTAGGCTTCCCTGAAGAGATGCTGTGATGTTTACTGCACATGCTCCGGTGCCACATGTTGGGGAGCTTGCACTGCTTAGCATATTTATGATAATTTGGTTCCCAGGGGCAAACAAGATACTCCTTATATCTCCTTCCTTGGGCTGAAGCACAAAGAAATTTCCCCTTGCTGCTTTGCAGGGGGGAAAATAATAGATCAAAGCTTCTTGCTAAACACTTTCAAAAATACACAGTGCAGATCTGTACATTTCTGTTCCCCTAGGGGACCTCCCTCTGGTTGTATGGAAAGCAGTTAGCAGCAGGTGATGGGGAAAACAATGCACACTGAATTCTAGGCAGAGCTGCAGAGCTTTAGGTGGGGCATTGCCACGTGCAGCTTGACCTGTCCTTTATCCATGTCATGCACCAGCATGGAACATATTCTGTCATAATCTGCTGGACTGGGTATTGTCCAAATACAGTGGATTTTGAAGTAAAGCCTTTTGGAGCTAATAGTCTCAACTTGAAAATAATGCCAATTAAGAGTTTTCAAATATATATATATATGTGTTATTTTGGGGTTGTAAACAGAAAATTTGGGCTCATGTTCACAGAAATGTCACTGAGAAGCAGGCTGTTTTAAAACATCTAGATGATCTAGAAAATGAGAACTCACAATAATTTTTTGAAGGTGTGATGATTTTTATGCTCATATATAATATTAGATTTGAAGATTACTGATTCCTAGGAGTAGATTTTCCAATTCAGTAATGACAAAGACATGCTGAACTTGAACCTTGCTTATTCTTCAATACCATATAAGTGTTGGACAGCAACAATGAAAAGAATAAAGATTAAGTACATCTTCCTTTGTGTTAACTTTCTGAAAGCTGAATTTCTGATTTTCAAGTTCTCCTTAGACTGGAATGTGTGCTGGATTGGTGAACCTGGCAAAAGGCTTGAGCAGCCTAAAGGCACCTTAGAGCACCCATTTGGTAGGACCAAACTTCCAGTGGCTGAGGGGAGAGATGGTCCAGCCCCTTTCTGTGCAATGCTCTTGATGCCTGAACAGGCTTACCTGAAACGGAGGCTAGACAGAGTTAGGAGAGTAAAAAGCAGATAAATTTATTAAAGGCCTTTAAGGTGCATTCAGGGCAGACAAAGCCTACTTGAGAGGCTACACCCAAAATGGATGGCGAGTCATGAGTTCTTCTTATTTTACAAGTTCTGTCCATTAACATATCCAGCCTTAATCCTCCAATTACACCTTCAGGTGATGATGTTAATTTCTCCAAGTTTGCTCACCCTAATTCACTGTTGTTTACATATGCTGGGGCTCTGAGGCAGTGAAGTGTCCTCGGATTTCCAGCTTAGAAGAATTGTTTTGTCTAAAATATGCTGGGAACAGAAGTTTTAGCACTCTCTATGGAGTCTAGAGCCACACACTAAGTAGCTAAAATCCTAAGGTATCACTGTCTGTTGCTGGAGGATGTCTGTGTGCTGTGCTGCCAACAAGCGACAAAACCTGTCCTGCTGGCGCTGCCGAGGCAGTGACAGCTCTCGGTGGCACCTGGAACTTGTGTCATTGCGGTGTCCGAGCTGGAGACATTGCATCTCCTTGGTTGCCTGCGGAGGAGGGTGATGGCACTGCTGAAAAGAAGTTCCTGTGCAAGACAGAAGCAGAAAAGGAGAACCTTGCCTTGTACTCATTCATACAACTTTTGCTGAGCCCCACCAGTGCCTGAGGTGTCTGGCAATGTGCGAGCTGGAGGTGCAGCCCCAGGAGGACACATCACAGCAGGCTGTGCTCAGGCAGCTGGTCTGCAGGCAGAAGGATGAAAGCGAACCATTAAATCTTTTATCCTCTGTCCTGCTGCTCCAGGCAATCTGGGCCTGGCTGGCTTATTTTAATCAATCGATGGAAAGAGAGGATAGGTTTTTCTCCTCAAGTACTTTGGGAGATGCCTGATGTGAACAAGGAGTGTCTGCCTTCTGCTTGTGTGAGGATTTCACATTTCACATGTGCATTAAAATACCTCCATTTACTGTCAAGTTTCACTGCATGGAAAGCTTCAGTATTTTTGGTTGCAGCAGTCAAAGGCACTTTTTTAACAAAAGGTATCAATATCTTAGGGTGACCGCTATAAGCAACATTTCTAATGCTTCGAAATGTATAAGGCGTAGAGGATTTTTCCAATAATTTCAAGTAATCCTGACCATTATAGCTACACATGAATCACCAGGGCTCCCTCCTACCTGGGGGAAAAAAGAGAGCTTCAGATTTCTATGTGGAAAAATTAGTGTCTCATTAAAGCCGGACAAGTTTGACATTTGCTCTCTGCCTGTGGTTTCAGGGCTTTTTGTCCCTCCAACAAAATAAGAAATTGCTCCAGTACATGTGATAGCAGCAACTGGAATGCAACTTTAGGAGGATCTTTGACCTTACCAGACAGAATGTGTTTGATTCATTCTGCAGATGTTAAAATACTGCCAGAAATTTCTGGGAGATGACCTTAGAAATGATTCCTAGTTTGACTTCTGTGCTCTAATAAAAAATGTGGTTGTACAAGTTAAATATCTTGCCCTTATGTATTTTGGTTTTCTAACCTAATGCCAGAAATAAATGTCTTGCTCTTTATTCCTTTGTGCATTGATTTCTCGGTGCCTTGGTGGTTAGGTGACATAACTGCTATAATTGTTTTAATACATTAGCCGCAAATTATATATCGATGTTCTTTTTTTTCATTGACCTTTCTTTCTCAACATCATTTTCATTTTTTTGCTTCATGCTGTGTCCATGGTGGCAGGATGAGAGGATTCGATTTTGAATTAAGGGCTAATCCTGCTAGGTCCTGAGCACCATTGCCATCTGCTGAATGCAAGGGAGGTCTGGGTCCTCTCAGCACCCTCTCAGACATGAGCAATATCTTGCTGGATCAGATAGCAATTTACATTTACTATTTGTAGTCGGACACATCCTGACATTTTTAGTAAATTGCTGTGGAATTGCAGATTACTGAGAAACTTCTATCTTTGAAAAGAGTTGCTGCCATCAAATGGTTTTTCCGTTTCTGCAGAAGAAGCAATTTTCTGATTACAACTCAACTCTCAAGACCTGTGTTTGCATTACTGAAAGGTTTCAGAGCATTGCTTAGTATTATGCGAACTAAACCACACAAAAAACCTACATGTAGCATTGTCTGCCTTGAGGTGTGTTATAATTTTTCTCGTTTTGTAGAAGAGAGGAAAGGGTGTGACAAGAATTTATCAAGGCTATGAGCTTTCAGCACTGAGAGGCTGAAAAACTTGAAAATGCTTTGGTGTAGCCCTCATTTTGTTTAATTTGAACTCAGTGACTGAATATTTAAAATAGAAAAAAGTGTTTATTCCCTATAGAATAGTAAGTAATCAGCATCCATTCTACTCAGGCACAGGGCTCATCTGTCTGTTTGCCCAGCTGTAACCCCATCTCATAGGGCTGCTTTTCTTGATGATTGTGAGAGACGCAAGTCTTAACTATTTCTGATCAGTATGGTGTTGCTAACCCCATCAGTGAATATTTTCTTTAAAAAAAAATTATTTCCAATATGTGCTATGAGGTCAGAAGGTGCATTAGTGTTATTGATCCCAGCTTTCAGTCATAGACAGGAGGATAAAAATTCCAAAGGATTCAGCTGGTTTAGCTGTCGGTTTCTTTTTTCCAAATATACTCTGGGAGATGAGCTTCACAAAATGTTAGAGAAAAGTGTCTGGTCCTGCAAGGTAGGGATGATGCACTGAATGTAAATGAAAGCAGAGTTGTTGATGATTATTAAATTTGTAATTCTGGCTAATACTCGTAAGTGTATTAACATAAGGGGATGTCAGGAGCTGACCATATGGTCATCTTATCAT
The DNA here is from genome assembly GCA_013397895.1 of Origma solitaria. Taxonomy (NCBI): domain Eukaryota; kingdom Metazoa; phylum Chordata; class Aves; order Passeriformes; family Acanthizidae; genus Origma; species Origma solitaria. The sequence continues at coordinate 533,563 of VZRL01012171.1, read as the reverse complement.
CTTTGCCATAGCCACAAATGGGAAATGGCATAGCTGAAGGGTTTTAGAATTTGTTCTGTGTTGTCTAAAATACATGTATTTTTCCCTTCATCTTTGTCTTTCTCAAAAATATATGTCCCCCCTGCCCAAGCACCAAAGAGATTTCCTTATCACACAAAAAACCCCTCAGAATTTGCACTGATGTTTGAAAAATGTGTAGCCCCCATTTGTATTTCCCCCATGTATGTTCCTGGTGTTCCTACATGCTGATAACCAATGCATTATACTCAAGTTCTAACATGCTGAGGATGAAGAAGATATTCAGAGATAGAAAAGATACCTCTTTTTAGTTGTTTTATTCCTGAGAGATTAGTTGAGCAGCAAGGACACTTCTGGAAGTGTCTCTTGGAAAGCAGAGAGTTTAGAGTGTTATATTTTTAATTCAGTCCATGAGTTTTCATTCTCTCTGTTTAATTCTCTCATACACGTAGTGACAACCACAGCTGCTCTGTAGCATGACTAAGGCTTGCCACTGCAATGGCAAGAGTAGATTTAACCTATGAGTTACGGAATTCCAGTGGCTTGTTCATTCAGGCTTTTTTTTTTCTCTCTTTTTTTGTTGTTGTTTGGTTTTTTCCTTCAATCTCCATACAGGTTTGGCCTCCACCAGCAAATCCTTGGAGAAAGCTGAATCACTATTTTGCATAACATGGAAAAAGACTTGCATGCCAGTGCTTTATCTATATTTTCTTATAATCTGATTTAGTGTGGAATACAAGCCTGGAAAACCCTTAAATCTTTCTGTAATTCTTGCACAGCCATTCACAATGGATTTGTACATGGCAAAGTCGAAGAGATTTAGGTTCAGAATAGTGATAAGTTTTTAAAAACAACCTCCCACCCCCCAAAAAAAGCAGATTATTTGTTTTTCTTTGCAATTTAACAGATTTCTCTCTCAGTACTCTGTCCCCAACTAACAGTACATGACATAGACAGTCTACAGGGAAAGGAGTATAGAGTCTATATGCATGGAGTGTATATGCTTATACGCTTCTGTATAGAGGAATTTACCTTTTGTAAACCATACAATTTAAGAAAAAACCTCAATGCATTGGATATTTTAAGTCCTGTTGTTTTCTTGTTTTGCATGGCTTTATTTTTTTGATAATATTTCAATAAGCATATAATGGAAAGAACATGGAAAAAGAAATGCTACAGAGTGGAAAGAACAGGGTCTGCAAAGTTTCTCTGTAAAGTCTGATATGAAACAGAGAATGGTTCTTGTCATCTCAGCAGTCAGTTTGTCCCTGAAAGTGCGAGGACTTGTTTGGCTTATTTTTGCCCTTCTTTTTTTTTTTTTTTTTAATGTTTTGTTGAGGTTTTCTGTTTGTGTGAGGTTTTAATTTTTTGGGGGTTTTTTTTTCTTTGTTTTGTTTTTTGGGGGGTTCTTGGTTTTGGTGGTTTTTTTTTGGTTGTTGTTGTTTAGTTGTTGTTGTTGTTGTTGTTGGCAACCATTGAGAAGTAGCAAACCAAAGTCTATTCAGGATGTAGTAGTCTGATCCGAAAACCAGGACAAACTGGAATTTGTCATCAAGTTATCTCTTCTTGTGGGTATAAAGGGATTAATGACTCAGGCATTAGGAATAATTATATCTGGCTTAGCTGGACAGTGTGTCTAATATTAGCAGTAGGGCAATAGGTGTATTCTAAATGCAGTCTGAGCTATTGCACATGTTTGAAATGTAAATGTATATGCAGTATTGGTTTAGCTGTGGTGGCCTAAAGATGCTGGTTGGTGCACATGCATGTTAGTAGATAATATATAAACATATAAATTGTCAGGTGGGTAGTTAGAGATGTGCAGCTATCTGTAACACCCAAATGTTTCCCTGCTTTTCCCTCCTTACTCATTCTATGAGATAGCTTTTTTAATGTTTGCTTTTTAGACCTGTCCTCAAATGTATCTAATTTAATAGAATTTAACTTTTACTCCATTTGGCAAAGGCATTTCCTTTAGATTAAGTCTCTTTTCATGTTTGTGTTGCAAGTTATGACTGTGAGGCTGCTCCATTGATGCCTCGTACCTCTGTAGAGGTTTAAGAAAATGCTCCAATCTGAGAAGAGGTTACAGGTGTTTGATATGGCAGCACCATGAAGTGTACTGCCTGTCCTGGTTTGTTAAATGGGTGTCACAGATGATTTATCTCTAGAAATCAGTATTAATTTCTGTCCTAAGCCTTAGTAATTGATACCCTGCCTGGAGGAGAGGGTAGAGAAAGGAGAAAAGAAACCACTGGAAAATCAGATTTGGTGTGCAGACCCATGTAGGAAACCCATTCTTTCCTCCTGGCATTTATAACTGTACCATCACCTTGAGCTGAATTTGCAGAGAACCCTTCTCAGAGAGAAAGGGGATCTTCTGTTAGAGAGGGAAGTGGGCACATGACAAGCAGCAGGGAATCCTGTCTATTTTTTAAGTAGGTGGGAATACATGATGTTCATCTAAGTATTTTATCATTTACTGTTCTTGGGACTCCAGGTCTCCTTTCCCCACCAAAGGCACCCCTGCTGCTGTTGGCTGTCGTCACCCTATACATGCAATGCAGTTGCACCTTCTCATGGAGATGTGCTGCTGGGTGCTTCAGTAACCAGCTGAAAGCAAATGTTCCCTGGATGTTTCGCATGTGTGAGAGTGTCTATATACTGCTCTTTCTACTCCTCAGCCACCCCAAATGTGTCTTGCAGAAGGCCTTGTCCATCGCAGAGCAATGGGACGAGCAGTGCTAACTGTTCCTGGTAAAGCTGGTGTCTGTGCTTTCCTTCACTTGGGGAAAGGAGGGGACTCAGCCTGGGAGAAACTGTCTCAGCAGAAGCTGGTGCAAATTGATTATTTAATTACAAACAAGCACAGTGCCTGCTTTTTTCTTATTTTTATGCCTGTGGAACTCGCGCACAATCGGTGTGGTGAGATTACTGCCTCAGGCTGCCCCCAAAGAGCTACAAGGACAGGAGGCCATGGGACTCATGCTGGTTCTGGTGCATGTCTTAATGAAGCTTTAAAATGCTTGAAATTGTCTTTGAAATGAAATATTCCATAGCTGCAATTTAACTGCAGACTTTGTGTAGTAATTGCTTAGCCAAATAAAGGGAAATTGTGAGGAACAAAGAAAGTTAGACTGATGGCCAGAAGAAAAAGATTAAATAAAAAATTCATGAAGAAGAGAAATTGAAAAAAAAAAATCATAGCATCACAGGCTTTTGCACCAAGATTTCCGTTCCAATATCTTTTCTTTTCCAACTATTACTGTGCATTTTATTCTCCCTGTTTGCTACAAATGCTAGAAAAACATTTTTTATAGGAATAATAGGGAAAATGGTTACAAATTTATGCAGAAACTGGAACATGGAGTAAAATTTTAAAAGGGGTAAGCATTTTACTGCCATTCTGAGTGGAGCTATGGTGAACTGTAAATTATTAATAATTTGACTGGAATTGCCCTTTTTAAACTCTTAAATCAAAGGTGACTAAACAGAAAAAAAACCCAGAAAGACTCTTGTTCATAGTTGTCAGCCCAACTTGTGCACTTACCACCCTTCCTCATTCAAATTTACTGTCCATAATGGCCATTAGTAACAGAATGAATAATATGCTGTGAATAAATCCTCTCATGGTTACCCTTTCTCTAAATTTGTAATTAAGACCAGCAAATCATTGTTTGTGGACACATAATAATATCCAGAAGTGTCTGACGAGTGTGCAATTGTTTGTTTTGAGCAAATTATTTTTGAAGTATCAGTACACCCTCAGGTTTTTTGTTCCTGCTATGATATAAAAAAACATTCTGGAATGAGTTTAAATTACAGGGCATTTAGGAAGAAAACACAGAAAATAGTTACAGTGAACAGTAGGACTTCAGAGAAATACCTACAAGCTAGTTCAGGCATTTTAAAATACGAATATTATTGTAAAGTCTTTAGGTGATGTCTGGTAATAGATATTTAAACTTGCAAAAGCACTTTTCATTGCTTACTCATTAAAGTAATTTAATGGATGAGTGATGCTATTAATGACCACATGTATAATCCAGACTTTTTTTGTTCAAAACATTCCTCTAGGGTTTAAATTTCTAAACATGTTCAGAGGCAATTTGAAGAAATTTAGCCCATACACAAGCTGTGGGAAACATAATTTATTAACTTTTCTTCTTTTTTTTTTTGCATTTAGAGGACACTGTGTATACATATGTGTAACTTTAAGTGGGCTGAGTGATATACCGTGTTTTAGTTGTTAGAAACCAGAGACTGTGAATGCAAGGACAAGGAGAGAGAGGGAGATGAACAGAGGGTTTAAAACTAATTGTGAGTTATCTGAAAAAAGTACAGTTTCAGACTTTCTATCACTGTTTGGTTTGGTGTGGGTTTTTTTGAGAGAGAATTGCATTAGTAATGTCTGCAACATAGTTCTTGCAAGAAAATAAAACAGGAAGGCAAAAAACTGAAATTATAGTAAAACCAGCCTTTCTTTCCATCCCACCACTTTGGGATGCTTGGAAGAATTGAAGACAGACATCTGATAAACAGATTATTGGGTAACAAACCTATAAGTTGTTTTTTAAACATCAGTTATTATGATAAAGTCACGCTATTTTGAACAATTAGAGATGTTCACAGTTTTGCTTCAACTAGGATCCAATTTCTTTTCCAAATGCATGGTTGTGTTTTGCTGAAACTCAGATATCACTTACACAGAGTGGGAAATTAGGGAAATAATCTCCTGTAAACATCTCCTTGACTTTGTGAGGATCTCTGCACAGTCACATAGTTCAATAAAGAACTGAAATGTGTTTGTTGACTCCAAGCTCAGCTGTTTCCAAATAAATGTTTGTGAAACCTCCAACTTTAATAGCCGCATTGTATCATCCAAAAGACATGCGAGAGAATGAATAGATGACCTTTCAGATAGAGAACAAGCTGTTCACCATGTCTTTTCATTTACTGAGACAAAATACTCTTTTTATGCAGAGATAATACTTTCCACCGTTTTTAACTATGTTGGGCAGAATAAAGGATTTAATTGTTTTGCTTCTGAGTGCAAGTGGTTTTACCTATGCATCTTTCGATCAGTACTCTTTCTAGACCAGCTGTGTTAAATGCATTGAGCTAGATAGATTTATGTTAATTTTTGAAAAAGACAGTGGAGTTATCTTGAATCCCATGCTCACAGGGTGGGATGTCATTAGCTATCCATCCAAGTTTATTCACGTGACATCTGTCTGTGAATGATATATGGATGAATACTCATTGCCATCATGCACTGCAGCTATGGGATCAATAATTTACTGATAAGGAGGTCCAAAGCATCTGTAACAGAAATTGGTCTAAATTATTGTGAAATTGCAACCTTGCTGTGAAAAACTGCTGGGATGCTCTCAGTTGCACACTTGCACACAAGCACTAGCTTGGACCAGAACAGGTCACAAACAAATAGTGAGAAAATTAGGATATGGAAATCGGGGCTCAGCCTTATCTTTCTCATGTGCGTTATGGTTTGGCCCTTAGTCTTTGCAGATGTAAATCCACCACTTAAATCACAACTTAGTGTAATTGGTGCTAACTAGTACCAGCTAGTTATAAAATATTTTTGCTCTACAATATAACTGAAATCACTACTGTTATTGTTCCGCCTCTGTCCATGTTTCTGTTCTTATCTGGAAAAAAAGAGCTGTTCTCTTGTTAAAGGGAACACAGAGTATTTGCTGAAATTAAAAGAAATGCAATCAACAGGAACACCTCAAAACTTGAGGAAAATCTTACTGTTTGGGGAAAAAACCCACCAAAACAGAAAAACAAACAAACATTTTAATTCTGTGGTTAAAAAGACCAATAAAATTGTCTGTTTGCATGAAAGAAAATATTTTGTTTTGTGAACCAAATACAGATTCACTCCTAGATCACGCATCATGTATGAGTAGTTTACTAAAATTGGAAGCAAATAGATTTAAGAATTTTATAATAATTTCAATTGGAAGGGAGCTGTGAAACCATCAGGTCCAACCTGTGCTGAAAACAGGTTCAGTAAGACCAGGATGCTCAGAGCTTTGCACAGGCAAGCCCCGAATATATTGATATTGGAGATTCTGCAGGTAACCTGTCACACAGCACCTCACAGGAGGACAAAATAAGTACCTTGATCTAGACAAATTTTCTTTTGGTGCCATCTCTGATGGTTGTCCCATATCATTTTGGAGCACACCTCCAGGAAAAGTCTGGCTTGTTTTATCTCCATTCTGCCCCTGGGTTGTTGAAAACCACCACAACATTACCCTTGAGCCCTGCCATCCAAGCGCAAACCAGTGCTTTCAGCCCAGTGCCCTGGGCAGTAAAGGTTTGGATAAATCCTAAAAATAGTGTGACATGATGATGAAGAATGGAAAAGTTACACTGAAGTCCAAACTGGCCATTCCTCCTGATAACCTGAGGTGCTACAGCTGTACTGTGTAGGGATGGTCTGTGAGCAAGTACCTTCAGCCTGGCTTTGTAATGCTGATAGGAACCAGCTGGAGAAAAATACCTTCGTTAATACAATTGAACAAACCTTCAAGAAAATGTCTCAGCACTAACAGAGATGCTCCCAAGACTAACCAACCAGCTAAAGATTTGAATATGTTTGTTTCATGGTTCTCAACAACTGTGCATAGATATTAATTTCAGTTCATGACAATCCTAGTTTTCTCTCCTAATACTAAAAGCTATTCTTCTGAATTTCCAGAATAATTTAATGTGTGGAAATACTGCTTTGTGGGCAGCTGAGCTAACTAGGATGACAGTGTTTGTTATAAGGACTCTTTCTTACTGATTCCTGAGCTATTATTAATTATTTTGTGCATACTTGTGCCTTTTGGTGCTTTGGGAATTGGGAATGTGCTGGTTAAATAAAGAAACTGATCTCTGCAGTAGCAACACATTGTTAACTTTTTGAAACTTAAAGGTTTATGTATTCTGTATTCTTTGGACCTTTTTTTTTTGGACCATTTTTTTTAAGGGCGGGGGTCCTGTTCCTGCCATGTACAGTAACAGGAGTAGATACTCTCTTCCTGCTATTGCTAATGTATTGTACTTTGGGCTTTCTTTGTCTTCCTCTGCAGAAACTCTCCTGGATGACTTCCTTCTCACATACACAGTTTTCATGACGACTGATGACTTGTGCCAGGCACTTCTGAGGCAATATCCTTTTGCTGAATGTTGTATTCGCAGGGGTCACACACTTACTCGTAGTTTAATCTATTGTTGAGCCTTATATCAAAGTTGCATGCCTGGTTTTGAACCGGTGCCTAACTCACAGCAACAATACAATTTTATGCCAGTTTTTGTATAAAGATAAATAAACCTTTATAACTGTGACAAGGTAGAATTTAAAGTGGAGTTAAAACCTCCCCAGGTTAATTCTTAGAATACCTACATGTGCATAATGCATTTCAGAATACACAAGGAGAAAAAGCAAAGAATTTTACCGTCTCTGCTCCTTTTATCATGTTATATGGGATGTAAGTCTTAACTCATTCTGAGATAAAAGCATTATACATTTTCATGTATTTCCAAAGATGTCCATAAGCTATGGATCAATGTTTGAATAAACTTGTTGTTATTTCTGCCTTATGAATAGAGAACAATGGTAGAAATAGTCTTTCACTTTTTTTTTTTTTTAGATTTTATTAGTGTTACTCCTGAAGATAGTGTAATTTGTGCAGGCAAAAAGAAAGAGACTTCCTTTGCCCATTTTTTGAGTTATTGTTAATGATGCTTTGCCCTCCTTCCCACAGACATTCACATTGGCATTGGTGTGCAGGACAAAGGTTCATTCTCAGTTCTGCAGAAAAGATATGACTCAACATGGTATAATTCCTTTTGAATTGATTTTACTTTTATAGACTTACCTTTCTAATCTGTAAGGGAAAAAGATCCTGTTGGCAGAAAGCATGAATTGACATTCCTATTACTGGGAATTTCATTCCCAAAAGTTATGACACTCCTAAAGCTCCAGACAGGATAAAACATTTAAAACTGAGCAACGTAGTGAAAAAAATCTTTCAGTAGCAAATGAGATTATTGCAAAGTCTTTGCCAGCAGTTAATTTTAAAGTTTCTGTGAGACCTTATTTTATGTTCCTTAACCTACTGCACCTATTGTGCTAAGAACCATCAAGGGAAAGAAGATGACTCCGATGTGTCCTGTAGGAAAAGAAAAGTCTTGCATTTGGTGTCTCAGTGGACTTCTCTCTACAAAGACTGGTTACACGAAGATGAACATTTAAAACAATTTTTAAAGGTATTAAAACCGTTTCTGCGGTGCATTTCAGCACTGTTTAAGTATATACAGTGTCTAACAAGCCTCAACAGCAAAATCTATAAAACATATTTTTTCATACTTAGATCTTCTCCATGAAATCTATAATGTAAAATTATTTACATGTGTCTTCTTTAAATCCCTTAAATATAGTCACTTTGAACAGAAACCCTCTATTGTCAATACAGTCAACATTAAAAGCATTATTTTAACATATGAAACTTATGGAACTCTCATGGTCTCTAGGAAATGGGAAAAGTTAGGAAGGTAAGAAATAAAACTACAAAGATATAGAGGTTCCTTTGACAGACCAATCATGTCTGTCAGAACAGGTTCTGCAGTTGGTGTCCACAGAGTCATGGACAAAGAGAGTTTTGAGGTGTCTGTAAGAGATGTTACTTTGACTCAGGAGTGAAATCCTATTCCTTAGTGTTTGCTGGGTGCACATGGAGAGCAACACAGCTTTATGTATTTTTAATAAATAAAATTTTGTCCTTACTTGTTAGCAAAGTTCTTCTGATATTTCTGTATGAGTTCCAAAAGCTCTTATAATTCCTTTGTAAATTTGTAAATAGTGCTGTTGTTGCTAACCTAAAATCTATCTGGTTACTGATTTTTTTTCAAAATATTTTTTTCCCTGCTGGTTGAAAGATGAGAGTATTTTATGAGACTTTGCAGTATCTGCCACTTTTCCTGATGAGACTCTTTGCAGCTGAAGATGTCCTTAAGAGTCATTTATCTCTTCAATCATTCGCTCAAGACAAAGGCATGAAACATCATTGAATGAAATGTGGAGAAAGTCTTGAGTTTCCTTTTTTTTTTTTTTTGGTTTCGTTTGGTTTGTTTTGTTTTTTAAGTGGGACACACTGCACATGGAAGCAGAGACCTCAGGATTTTTGCTGTTTGGTACTAGATGTGTACTGCTGTACTGGAAAGGGGGCATCATTTTAGGCATCAGATGTGTCACACTGAGTTGCGCCTGTCTAGATGCAGGGCTTTCTGGCCATGGAGGTGTGTGACTGTGCACTGCCTCACAATTTCTCTTCTTGAAGCTTCTGTGCAATGTTAAACAGCAATAATATTAGTGATGGTTGTAGTTATATGTGCGAAACCAGCATACAGGGTCATAGGCTAAAATCATTCATGCAGAAATCTGTGAATGTGAGGGCTAAAGCAAACCTGGTTTAGCTTATGTATGACTTAGCTCATACATATGATCCTTGTTTTCTTAGAAGGGAAAGAGAAGGGTCTATGTGCAGATTCGGAAAAAGCATCGAGAAAATATTTCCTAGAATTTCAATCATGACAATGTCTTCCCCCAGAATTAGAAGTAAGGTTTATTTGTGTGTTATTTTACAACTGGGGAGAGTTGTGGGAGACATCAACTCAGTTTAAAATGCATGCAAATGTGAGGAAAGGAAAAGTAGAATATTTGACATTTTAAAAGTCTTAATCTAATGAACATGTGTGTTATCATTTTGGATTAATGATGATGGTGTGGTGCTTTGTCATGCTTAGAATGTGCTCTTCTGACCTAATCCAGATTTCATGTAATAGCCACAAGCGGTGTTTTAAATGTTCCTGTTTATAGACAAAATAGTACAAACATTTTGCCCTCTCACTTGGTACTAAGAGTGTTCCTCCAAGGCAAGATGAATATTCACCAGTCTAGAAATTTAAACAGGAACATTCTCTCCTTGCAGGTTTTGCATAAATATAATGATAAAATTTGTTTTAGTAGGATAGTGCCTGAATTGATTTAGAGCACTGATGTGATGGCTTAGATTTATGTTTGAGCTGTCAGATGTTTGCAGATACTGCTTTATTTTGTAGACGATATACAGAAATGTGTTAGATGATGTGTATGAGTATCCCATTCTTGAGAAGGACCTGAAAGAATTTCAGAAGATACTTGGGATGCATCGCCGTCAGTAAGTATTGATTATATTTGTGATCAAGTCTTCTTTTATTCAGAGTGTAATTTATTGTTTTGCCATCCTTCTGTAATTCAGTAAAATGATGAATGATAAAAGTAACATTTTCATTTTTACAAATCATCTCTTCTTTAAAATTAAAGCTAGATTATTCAATTTTCTCTGATGTTTATTGGGCAGTGTTTGTGATTCAGCATTCACCCCACTTTCGTTTGGGATTACTAACAAACAGAGCAATAGTCTGTGGAGAAGCTGGCAAAAATTCCCTCAGAAGCTGCAGTCTGTCACTTCAGATGGTACCTTCATTCTCTCTGCAGTACTGAGAAGCAAATCACTTGTAATAGTCATCTCAGAGTTATTATTTTACTAATAATGATGGTATCTATAAAAGATACTTAATTGGCACGTTTTCCCAACAAATGGAGGTTGTTTCCATGGTTTGGCCATCGAGGAAGTGGAAGGAGCTGTGCCCTTGAGGGTGACCCTGACTGCTGTTTTTGTCTACTCTCAAACAGCTCATGGGCTGGCAGTGTTGCTTTTCACTACATCAATTATGCAAGTCAAGGAAAAGTTCTCTGACTGAGCCAGATGCCTTTAGTTTTTCCTGAAGAGCCTCTGCAGCCTTTCTGCAGTGACCATTTAGTGTTTAAAACTTCATGATGTTGTGAACTTTGTAATAGCTAAAACTTCCTTTTCCTAAGCTTTGGCTGGAAAGAATAACTGGGATTTTCCTCTTTGTTTCAGCACTGTAGATGAGTATTCTCCTCATCGAAAGGTAATGCTAACCTGATAGTTGCTGATTGCTAGATAAATTAACATCTCTGTTAATTTTAATAATTAACACCTCTGCCCACTTCCCTCTCTTTTCTTGGCTTCTTAACTGAGAGTGACTGGTGCCCAAAAACATGACAGGACACATCAGTGAGGTTAGACCTGCAGTGCTGCTTAAGGAACACTATTTTTCCTTTGAGTGCATCCTCAGCTGTGTGAGCTCACTTGCAATGGCTGTGACAGTATTAGCATCTTAACAAAATGCTCTGAGATGTCAAAATTCAGGAGAGGCCCAGGGGTGTGTCCTCACAGAGCTAGAGAGACGTAGCAAGCTGGGCAGAGCAGGCTGAACACAGGCATTGACATGGATGTCAAGTAAACAGAGCAAAGGGCGGATTTGCTGTGACAGGGACAGACAAAAAGAGAGGAACATGAATCTGTCTATTTAACTGGAGGGAGAAGTTGCAGCCAGAGAAAGTTGGCATACAAACTGCTCAGAGGTGAATTGCTGTGCTCGTCAATTTTACTGGGCTGAAGCTGAAGTGTGTAATAAGCTTAAAATGTTACTGCAAAAATGTGGAAGGCAGAACATGAGATTGTAGTGAAATTGCTTAATAGGCTGATTGGTACATAGGAAATGTATGTAAGTGTATAAGAAATGGGCTCTGAACATGACTACAGAAAACCTTGAATTGTGCAGGCTGCTTAGCCTTGGCATGTCCTGCTTCCTCCAAAATCCCCACCTTGGCCATTATTTAGCAAGGCAACTCCCAGTTTACTGGTCCAAGAAAGGGTGGGTGTACTTCCTATACAGAAACCTTTTGGCCAGACATATGGGTTGAATGCTGTCGTATTCTGTGAATTACTGCTTTGTAAACAGCAGAGATGCAAAAAAAATCACTGTTGTCTTTTATTTTTTCCCCTTTCTTTCTTTCTTTTCCACTCGCTCACAGAATAAAACCTTTTTCCACCAGTTCAGTGTAAAGGAGAACTGGCTGCAGCACAGAGGAACCATGAATGAAACAGAAGAAAGTGAGTATAAATGAAAGAGTAGAGGAAAAGCTCAGAAACTATAAAATTGTTTCTCAAGGGTTTCAGCGTAAATATTCTTGAACTGACATATAGCTTTTGAGCAGGACCTAAGTGACACAAAATAAGAAATATTTGGCTGTGCAAGTTTACCTTTCTTCCTCCTGGTTTGCAGGAGTCAACAGTGCCATGGTATCTCAAGGGGCTTTTGCCCTGTCCGGTTCCTGCAGCACCCCTGTCACAGTCCTGTGTGCCTGCCAGGTGTGCCGACAGCCTGTCCACCAGGCATTGCTTCTGCTCCATTTCATGCTCTCAGTCTCTTGACCTATATCTTGGCTGTGAAAGGTGAATGAATAAGCCTGTCACATGAAATGGGCTGGGATCTGCTGACTCTGGGAATGTGCCTTAGTTCCTTCTCTGCTCGAAAACATCTCTCTGTGAAGTGCATGGTGCCACTTCACTTTAATGTCTGCCATTTCAAAATGCAATTTCCCTCCATCACTGCTAATACTGTAACCAGTGAGGCTGTCACTCTCCTGTAGTGCTTGTAGGAAGGAGGCAGAGAGGAGAACACTGTGTACTGGAGCAGGGAACAGCAGAAGGACCTCCTACCTGGCACTCTTGCTCTTTGACAGTATATCTTCATTTCTTACTGGGAACAAAACTCCGGAAGTTCACTTGAAGTCAGTGTATTTTTAGTGCTCATTTGTGACAGAATAAAAACTGAGCTCGTTCGATGCCAATTTGAAAGACTTGCACAGTACGTGGTGCTTATAGATAATCTTCTTTTTGTGCTTCAAACGTAGGGGTTTTTGAGGTTTATGTTATCAAGGCTTCTTCTAAAAATGTTATTTCAGGATGAAAACCCCCACACTCATTGTTCTTTCAAAGCTGGACACAGCTTGTGGGTGACTGGAAAGGAAAATATACTGGCACAAGAGAGAGGACAGACCATGTGACTGTGGTGGCACAGCCACCAGGACAGGACCCAGCAAGGCCCGTCCTGACTGAGTTAAATTGCTTTTGTTTCACTCCTTGAGAGCATGAGCCATGGACTGTGATGGGATTGGAGGAATGAAATAGCCAAAGTGAAGTTGGGGAAGGGAGAGACAGATGCAGAGGGTGGACATCTAATCCTGTGTGGTGGAGTGCTGTCTGACTGATGGTGCTTGTGGAGTATGGGTCTGTCCAAGCTGCACCGTGCCACCACCAGAGGTGTTTTTTCCTCTTCGTAATCATTACCAGGGTGGCTTGCAGGCCATGGCCACTTCCTCCCACTGGCATTCCCTCCTTCTCACAGAGGAGCAGCACAGGCTCCTGGAAGAGACGACGTGGTCCATCCCAAGAGATACCACAAATAGAAGGTTAGAAAGGTGTGAGGGGGAGAGCCACTATGGTGGTTGTGCTTGAGCACCTGACCTGTGGGTTGATTTAGCTCAGTGTTAAAAAAAAGGATGGATCAATAGCCCATTTATAAATTGACGTTGCTGTCATCATCCCTTTGCTAATGACAGAGAGGGCATTTCAAACAAATGCGCTGCAAGCAAGGTGTGTCACTCTGCATACAGAGTCCAAATATTTCTGTCAGATATTTTAAAATTTATTTTTTACCTAGTAATTTAAAGTGCAATTGGATATCTCTATCTTCATGAGTTGTGTCCATTCTGATGAGAGATTCTGCCATAGAATGAGCATCTCATTTACTCTCTGTCAGCAGAGACAGGTTAAAAAAGAATTATAAAATCAAATTACTTTTTTTCCAATACTCAGTGTTAAGTTCCGCCTTCATTCTCGTATTAATTTGTTCTTTACTAAAACAGGAAAAAACCCCTATTCTCAAGGACAGTTCTTAACTGCTTCTGGCATAGTCTCCACTAATGAAAGTGCCCTGAAGCCATGAAGATCTGTAGGACAAGCAAGGAGCTACTGCTACAAAATGAAGATAGCAATAGAGACAATAAAGATAGTTTTTAAAAAAATACAACATTTCTGGAGAAGAAAAGTAGTTCTGTATTGGCATGGTAGCAGCCTGTCTATAATAAGAAGTGCTAGAGTAGAAGGAAATGGAAAGTTTAATTAAGCACTGAAGTGAGTGTGAAACCAAGAGCTGTGACGATTCTGATTAGCAGATGTAATTTTCAAAATATTTATGCAAGTCTGCAGCTCAGTTTCTTCCCCTTTAAGCGTGGCAGCTGTATTTCAAAGAACTAGCTAGGGCAAACTCAGCAAAAGACGTAAACCTAAAATGCTGGCAGGCAGAGAGAGTGTACGTCCCTTTTCGTAGCAGAAAAAAAGTAATTGCTGAACTGACCACAGCATTCCCAGAGTTGGACCAACTCGTGGACCTCAGAAGAAGTAGTGAGCCCAGGGAATTTCCCCAAACCACTCCCATTTATATGTGCTGCTTGTGATTCAGGAAATGAGTTGTCAGAACTGATTGTATGGGTGTTTGTGCAGTCTCTGCTGGTGCTAAAATACTCTGGCAATGCCAGTAGTTCAGATGTCTAGACAGATAAGCTGTCAGGAGTGGTTGAAAACCTGGGAGCACTGTTCTTGCAAAGCCTCCTGTTCCAGGTGGAAGTGGAGGTCCAAAATAATTTCTACAGCGGATATAAAATATACGGAAAGGACAGCGATTTATCTGAACCTGAAATGAAGGGAGAAAAGATGGTGACAGCTTGGTTTGCAAAGAAGATAGGCAGTGAAGGAGGTTGTCTGTGACAAATCCTCAGGGTAGGAAGTCTTAAATAGATATTGCTGTGGGAGTCTGTGTTTCCATTTGCTTGCCTCTCTCATTTCCCAGGGACAGGAGATAGGAAGGGCAAAAATGGTGATGTTTATGCTCAGTTTCATGTCCTTTGTGTCAGGGTGCAATGACTGCCCTTTCTGCAGCAGCCAGGCAGCTGAGGCATTGCCGTGGTGGGGTCTGCAAGTTTGTTCATTGCTCTGTTCAGCTATCTCTGCCTACAGCTGAGCGTGTCTTTCTTCCTTTGCGCAGTTTTCTGCCGTGTGTATATAACGGAGCACTCCTATGTCAGTGTGAAAGCTCAAGTGTCGACTTCAGCTCAGGAGATCCTGAAGATTGTGGCAGAGAAGATCCAGTACCCGGAGGAGGAGCTGGCGCTGGTGACAGTCTCATTCTCTGGTGGTAAATAACTTCCCTTCATCTGATTACTTACCTTTTATTGCACCAGGTAAGGGAGGACCGACATTTTCTGATGCAAGGATACAGCTGTTCCTCTATGGGCCCACAGCTGGATGACCAGGGGAACAATGAGGAGCTGCTTCCCAGAGACTCGTTTCCATGGCAACAGCTCTTTCTTGGGTACTGTGGGATGTAGCATCTCCTGGCTGGGAAGGGAGTGTAAAGAACTCTCAGTCTCCAGCAGTATTGCAAGATTTTATTTCTTTTCCACAGATGAATCTCCTGCTTTGGAATTTAAATTAATTTTCAAGGCAATTAGGCAAAGTTTGTTTTAAAAATATATAAGGGAATAGCAAATACTATATGCATGGCTGTTTCCTCATTTATGGCATGGGTAACAAATATTCTTGAGGAGAAAGGGGGAAGACATATTTGCACAATTCAGATATTGAGAGCAATCTCAGCAATATTTTGTAAGGAGTCTTCCTTACAACTCACATATTTTGACTATTGTTTTAATGTTAGTCATTAAACAGAAGGGCTTATTGTCTTTTTTAAGAAAGACTAGAGTGATCATGGAGCAATACTAGGGACCAGCCGAAGTCCCAAGATCTTCTTTGGTGTTTGGCAGGTCTCAAGCTCCTTGGTCAGATTGTTTTGATCATTGTGGTGTCTTTTGGAAGCCATTTAATTGAGTGCATAGAAATGTGAAGCAGTATTACAAAAAGGACTAAGAGCGTAGAATATCTTGGCAATATTCTCAGATAACATTAGTTGGTGTTGACCCCCTAAGACAAAGCACACCCCTTTAAAGTTACAGCATTCATAGCTACTTCTTCATCATCTAGTTAAATGAAATACACACAAATGCTGGCTCACTCTGTTTATTTCTTTGATTCAGAAGCAGCAGGGCAAATTTTTCCCCCATGCTGAATTAAATAAATTAAATAAACGTATTTTTGAGTGCACTGTTATGGGTGGCAGGGAGATGGTGCCCTGCTCTGGTTATTGAGAGCCTGAGCATGGAGCAGCTGTTGGGAGCATTACACGTGGATGTCCTGGCCATCCAGGCTGCATCATTTTCAGGCATACTCTTTTTGCCCTTGTGTGTGCCCAAACTCACCTCCAGTGCATTTCACAGCACTGCAAAATCACTGTGTTGCTGCTGTTTTTCAGGTCTTTCTCTCCTGTTCAAGACCAGGGCAATTTTTCTCTTATAGCAATAAATCTGGTTCTAACTGCCTGCTTAGCTAAAGAAAACCAGCAATTCATAAATAATGAAACATTGGTTCCCAGGAAAGCCACAAAATAGAAGTGGTTGCCACTTGGTTGTTCAATGAGAAACAGTAAATAAAATGCAGGTATAGTAGGAAAGCCACTTGTACGTGACCTGTGTAACCCCTAAAATGTTACTTAGTTACATTGCCCGAGTTAATTTGAAATACAACAATTTCAGTATCTTCTTATGCATTCTGTGCTGCAAGTAACATACTCCAACCTGCTATGCTTTTCTTCTGCTTTGTGTTTTTGCTATTTGTGTGACTTAGAACCCTTGTCTTTCATCCACTTGGAGGGCAGTAATATGAGCATTGGAGAATCTCTTTTTATAGTACTGGATAAGCAAGCTCTTTATTCAAAATGGCCTTGAAAAAACATAATGATAGTTCAACATAATATATCTGTGTATCAATGGATAAGTGAGCATGGATAAAAGGGAAAACTGTCTGAAATTATGTTTGGCTCTCAGACTCCTCCTATTGCTGCTCCTCATGGGCAATGCAGAGTCCAAGGCAGCTGTCAGTGTGCTTGTAGTAGTTTTGGGGTCTACCATGTACCAGGTCTCCAGAAGAGTCCGTAGGAAGAGACAGTTTTCCCAGGGCAGTTTTTTAAGCTGTGTTTGGGGTTTTGCTTTATCCCCCCCCCTCCCCCCCCCAGCCTTTCTCTAGCTCATTCAAGATTCCACAGAGCTGAACCAGTACTCTGGAGTGGAGGAAAAAAAAGTCCTTTCTATTTGCTGCCAGTGTCCTGCTCTTTTACTCAAATATTTCCTAAATTAATTACTATAGGTCTAGAAGAGTTACCATAAATACTGCGTTATAAAGGACTCCTCAGTTCTGCTCTGTGGGGTGAATTTTATGGTGTTGGGTTCCTTTAAACTTATTTTCCTGTTGAATCGCTGTGGCTACTGATTTAATCTCCACCTCTGGTTTTGTCTCCAGTGACACACAGCAGCTCAGTCTCTGGAGGCTGAGACACTGTGCTCTAACAAAGTCACTGCATTTACAGCAGATACACTGGGTTGAAATGGAATGTTCTATAAGGCATAGGAGGCTAGACTGGATGATTTAAGGGTTTCTTTCTGTTCTATGTGAAGTGCGGGTTGAAAGCAGAAGCAGGAAGCTTTTGTGCTCTAGTCCATCAGAGAGATCTTGCCTTTATCTTGCCTGAACAGGGTGGAGATGATGGATCCCCACAGAGACTGAATCTGATGCTTAGTTACCTTCTAAGAAGTCGATGTGGCTTTGCAAATACAATTGTACTTTTATTTCTCATATACTGCTTTTTACTTCTGTTCTGAAACTTCTGCTTTGTTTGCTGTTTTTACAGAAAAACATGAACTACAACCAAATGACCTGGCTATCTCAAAATCTTTGGAGTCATCCAGTCGTATGTTTGTATACAGAAAAGATCTGACTGATTCTTTGGTAAGGATTGGTATTGTATGTTTCCCATTTTTTGTTTGTCTGCCTCCAAATCAAAACCTTAGTTTTGATTCCTCTCAGATGGCTTTTTCAATGCAGAATTCATTTTTTGCTTTCTTAGTAAAGCTTACTGAGCTGCTCTATTCCTAAAAAAACCAATCTTTCATTAACAGCAGTTATTTGACTGAACAGTAATGAAATTTGTTCATCAATTTTAAATAAAGCAAAGCTTCTGCAGAGCTTAAATCTTTCAATCTACATCAGCCTGGATAAGATTACCTGGGTCTGTACCAGAGTGGATGGAATGAGGATTATTCAGGGTTCCTGTGACTCTTTCCTCTCCACCCTGCCTTGTGCCTCTGTAGCACTTAGAGTGGCTGGTATGTAATTAGACAGAGTGGTGGACAAATTCCATGGAATTACTATATGTGGAAATAGATGTCGTGTGAGTTCCACCAGAACCATCAGTGCAACCCCTGTGCTGCGGCAGGCACGTGGTCACCTGGTGTGTGTCACCGGTGGAGTGTCCTCTTCCCTTCCTTCTGCCTGCCTGTCTTGCCAACCTCTTGCTGGGGCTGGGAAGGTGAGCAGCTCAAGAGGCAGCAGAAACCAGGACTGCAGATTCCCTCCCTCCATGTTTTCCCAAAACCTCAGTGAGGCAGGCACAGTCAGGCACTTTGCTGTTTCGATAGTTTTTTGCTAATAATGCAGATGTTTCTGGGAAAGAGCAGGGACTGTATCACAACTGACTTCTCCATGTTGTCAGTACCTCTAGGATCTGTGCATTCATCCTCAGGATGAGAAATGTCTATTTACATTTTGTTGGATCAATGTGCCCCAAAGAGCTGACATGCCGCTATCGTTGTAATCTGTCATCCCCATTATCTCTGGCATTCGAGCCACCTCTAAAAATGTGAATATTAAGGGAAGGCTTCCTGTGCAGACAGGTGACAGCCAACCTAGTTTCATTAGTTACATAATAAAAATGGCAAAACTTGCTGTAACTGTCAGAAATATACCACCAAAGTAATGGCTTAACTGATCAGAATAATCTTTCATCTTGGCAGATGGTTCATGTGCCAAGTTTCAGACCGATGAGGTTAAAAAAGCCAAGAGAAATGCAAAACTTTGAAAATCCAGGCTAATAATGGAATTGTCAAATGACTCTGAACACCAGCAGTACCACAGCACTCCACAGTAATATACTAAGTAACTTTTATGAATCAGAACCCACAGCGTTTTGCTCTTTGTTGATTACATTTGGGGTAGATTAATCATAAAATGTATGGATTTATGTTATTTGTAAAGGTGGACCGGAGGGCAAGTTAGATGTATTTATTCCAAATCTGATGTGTTTTCAGAATGATTCTTTTATATCAGAAAATCTGCTGATGCCTTAATTTAGATTTTATTTTCTGATAGTTTCAGGGATTTTATTTTCATTATGCTGTCTGCTTGGTCAGTGTTTTATATTCAAGGTTGAGAGAGAGAGAAGTAGAGAAAAGGAAAGAGGGAGGTGGCCTCACTCTCCAATAGCAAATCATTGATCCTATTGACCCATTTCCCATTTCAAGCTATTTATTAAATAGGTTATAGCTATTTCATTTTGATTAGTGGAGAAAAAAGCCCTCAGAGTGCACTTAGAGAAGATTACTTACTCAGCTCTGTTTGGTACCTTGGTTCAGGAACTGTTTCATTGCAGAACTTTTGGCATTTCTTGAGGATTTTTCTTGCTCTTGTCTATTCATTTAGAGCCCATTTTCTGAAAATGAGGAATTGCAGCAAAGATCTGTGAGGATTTTGGGAATTAACACCTGGGATCTTGCTTTAGAACTAACAAACTTTGACTGGAGCCTCTTCAATGCAATTCATGAGGTAAGAAGCACCACACCCACTTGCAGTTATATTACTGGCATGCAGCATTGCACCACTGTGATGCATTTTGGAGCATTGGTATTCCTGGTGCTTAGTTCATTGTTGTGACAGCATGATTTGGCAGCTCACAGTAGTGGTGACAGGTCCAAGAGTTACCTTGCGATCCTTGAGACTGAAAAGAATTGTCAAGGGTTTGTAAATTTCCTGTGTTTGGGCATCTGATATGTTCACTGTGTACCTGATGTGTTTTGTTGAGATGTGCCTCAAGAGAGTAGAAAATCATGATGTAACTGTAAACAGAGAGTTTTCTGAAAACTCTCTCTGTGAATATGTTACACATGCACAATGTCTTGTGCACTTGATAATGTTTGGTAAATACAGGATTACACAAATAGTTGTCTTTCATGTCACTTTAGCCACAAAAGAATTCACAGTTTCATCAATTCAGATGGTCACGTAACTGTTCTTGTTAGGCTTCAGTGAGATGAAGAATACTGGGCAGGCTTTATTAAATGGGATAATGGTGCACTTCAGGGCCCATTGGGTTGTTTCAATGACTTTGATAGGTTCTGGTTATAGCTGCTGAGTAAAACACACAGTTAGCAGTAGAAAATTTCTCTTGAAAATATCATTCGCTGAAAAGCATGTCGGCTTTCTGAGAAAATGAATGTGAAATTCCCTTGCCCTTCACCAGATGCTTTCCTTTTCTTTCATTTTGGGTTCTTCTATTCAGTTTAGACACTTTAAATTTGGAACTGGCCAAGTTTGGGTTTTGTTTTGAACAGAAATCAAGACCCGCATCTCTATTGATTAAAAATTGGTTCATATAGAAACAAGTTTGAATAGAAATTTTTCAGATTCTGCTGTGGTTTGATATGATTGCTTTTCATACTAAAACAGAAGTGATGACATACAGAAATAGATTGTTTAGTCTTATACCTGGCTGTAGCCAGAAAAGGAGCTGCAGGAATTCTCACAAAAAGACCATACCTTGCAGGACTTTCAGTCCATTTGCCTTCTGTAATAAGTCTCTAGATTTTGCTAAACCAAACCTGAATCATTTGCAATTGGCTCATAGATAATGAAAAAATAACCATTTGAGACCAGACCTTCTTTCATAAACATACTTCTAAATAATTTATAGTTCTTTTATATTTAAATTGTTTTAATATCCCTAATGATGTTGTCAATGTCTTCCAGCAAGAGCTGATATACTTCACGTTCAGCAGACAGGGCAGCGCTGAAAACACCGAGAATCTCAGTCTTCTGCTTCAACGATGCAATGAGGTCCAGCTTTGGGTCGCCACTGAGATACTCCTCTGTAGCCAGCTCTGCAAACGTGTTCAGCTACTGAAAAAGTTCATCAAGATTGCTGCCCAGTAAGTTGCTAGAGTTGCAACAGAAATCCTTGAATTCACATGGTTGGTTTGGCAAGGAGTGGGTGGAGAAGCAAGGAAAGAAAACTAATTTGTCATCCTGTGTTTTGATAGTAAGCATACCTAAATAAAACAGTCTATAGACAACAGTAGCAGACACTGGTCAAAACTACACATGGTGGAGTATGTGCTGCTCAAATCTCCCCTGGCAGCTCAGCTGCAACATCCCTGATGGCAGAGATAGCTCCTTCCTTAGCTGAGATAACGTGAGGACCACATGACAGATCTATTTCAGCAGCAAAAAGTCACTCAAGACTAGGTGGAAATTACAAACTTGAAAGTCCTATCTCTAGAGAAGAACCTAACTGCAGTGAGCTGTTGCCCCATGTCATCCTCTCTGGAGTACTCTTACTTATTGGAGGGGTAGGTTTCTTCATGTGTTGAATTTGACAGTCTGTTCTTCCACTGTTACTAAATAGTACTGGCATTTATTCTATGCCTTGCAACAGAATATGAATATATACTATACACAGAGATTTCCCTGGAATCACTCTTTGTCTTAGTAACCAAGGAAATGGAGCAATTTAAATATGTGCAATCATCCTCCTCACCTCTCTCCCCACTTGTTGGTCTTCTGCAATATTTGAATATGCATGTTCATGGAAAATGTATAATTTGTTCCCTTCATCGACTGGACTGATTTAATTTGCAAGGCACTTCCATACAAAGGACTGTTCTCTGCTGAAGCAGTGCCTTTAGAGAAATTAATTCTTCTAATCTAATCTAGTGTAACTCATAAATGTGATCTGATTTAGTTTGCAAGTTGTGTGGTATCCAGTAATATGTTCATTTCCTGCCATATCAGTGGCCAAAAAATGGTTGGTTCTCTGTGCCTTACTTGCACCACTGTAGCGTTAATTTGCATCCCAGGAAAAGTTTTGTGTCTGTCCCGCATGAATAAGAATATATTTATTACCGAACTAAAATGTTGCTCTATTTTTATTGATTCCATCCTGTTTAAGTGAAAAGCCAAAGTTATGGAGACTAAACACCATTGTCAGTAAACAGTAGACAGGGTCTCCCAGTGTGGAGCAGAAGCATCCACCACTGGAGAATGCAGGTGATAAAATAAGTGAGTGTGTAGTTTTCACAGGATTTATTTTTAAATCATAAAAGCTGCTTTCTAAATAAACACGCTACTGTATCTCATCAGTTCTGGAAGAGTTGATGGAAGAGGAGCAATTAGGGTGGAAGGATGGTGTGCTAAGCACAGGGCTCTCATCGTGAGACACAAGCCAAGCAGCCCTCCTGTTTTGTTTATGACTAAGGCAGAGAGGTAGGGAGCTATGAACAGCTCTGGCTGCTCCCTGTTCTCTTCTCACAAATTCAGCCAGGAATCCTTGTTTGTGATTTTCCTTTGCTCAGGGAAAGCACCAGGACTACGATTTCATGTTCATCGTCTGCGTGCTTTGCTGTTGAGGAATACCTGAAGAAAATACACGCATTTTACACAAATGTGTCAATACATAAAAGGGAGACAAAGTTTTTGACAAATCCATGTGCTTCTGTTGATGAGAAGTCTAAAAGAGAAAACAAGTGGTTCAATAAAGAAAATTAATTAGCATGTTATTAGAAATTAAGATCCTGGGGAGTTAAAGAAACAAGCCAGTGTAAGGTTAGAATAAACAGATTATAACAGCAGCCTTTTGCTGCCCAAGCAAGCAGTGGCTGACTGTAAGAGACATCCCTTCTCTCTACAGCTTGCTGTGAGCAGTGGGCCCACCCAACAGACAGCTCATGCAGGCTGTGTTGGACACCTTCCTTGTTTTGAAATGAATTGCCTTTGGGAGCTGCCTGGCTTTAATGATAAAAAGAATCTAAGCAACAAAGTTAGGATTAACTTTAAGACAGCTGAAGTGAAGTGAGAAATACACTGTCTCAAGATAGTACACAGTGACAAGGGAAGGCTTTATAAAAGTTGTTACAAGTGCTGGTGATTTTCCTGGCTAAGGCCTTGGCATGTACTTTTCCCTGGTGATAAATCCCTGTGAAGCCAGTGGATTCATTTGTACTTAAAATTATCTTAAAAGAGGATTCTCACTCTCACACACAAATGCACCCATATATTTGAATGGTCTTCAGAAATCTGCAAGAGAAAGGGCAATCTTTTTGTTTGAAAAGGACTCAGTATTCCAGGATTCCAAGTTTCCTAATGGACTAGAAAATGGACTAGAAATAAGCATGGTCTGATTGTATATAGTAAAATGTCAAGAAGTAGAGGTATCTAACAAATTCCATAGGAACCTGCACTGGAACCAGTACGAGCTGCAACTAGTTTATAAGAATATGTAAATTGAACACTAACCAGATTCTCAGACAATAAAAATTACAAATGCATTGGAGGATAGATAGAAAAAAAAAGAATTGTCTAAGGAGTCTAGTGGCATGTGCAAACAACAGTAGGATAAGATTTAATTTAGATAGATGCCAAGTAATTCAGCTACAGAATGCTAATACAGAGCTGAAGAAATAAATGCATGATTGTGAAGAACAGCACTGTGACAGAGGTCCTTGAGTGATAATAGATGACAAATTAAAAGAAAGGACAAAATGTGGTGCTGTTCCAAATAAATAATTTGCTGTTTGTTTAATGCTTGTATAAGAACGTAGAACAGTAATTATATTTTTTCTTCCCTCCCCACTGTCTCACTACATGAAAAAGTAGTGAAGGAAAGAACGAAACACGAGTTAAAATAAACTACAAAGATATCAATGAAGGATAATAACAATATGGAAAAACAGATTGCAGGCCACCACCACAAACAGAAATTGAAAGAACCAATGTTGTACAATTTACAGAAAAGATGAAAAAGGGGATGAAAATATTTATTATACAACAGAATAGAGGTCAAGGAATTATTCTGTATGGTGAAGGACAGCTGGGAGTAACTTGAACATTGAAAAGGGAAAATTACTTTTGACAGCAAAGGGAAAAAAATAACCTGCGAACAACAGGGTTGATGAGACAGTAGAACGTTTTCTAAAAAACTTCTTAGAGACCCCATCACCTAGACTGCAGGTGGTTATGAGAGGACATTTAATGAGTTCATTATGTGGAAGATGATTGTATGTTAGTGCTGAGGGTTGAAATGAGACTCAGTAACCTAGGATACCTGTGCATTCCATTTATCTATGCTTCTGAGTATTAAAAAAAATCATATTTTTATTCCTTAGCTGTAAAGCCCAAAGAAATCTGAATTCATTCTTTGCAATTGTTATGGGTCTCAACACTGCATCTGTCAGCCGGCTGTCTCAGACCTGGGAGGTAAGACACATCTTTATATCTTTTAGATCCTGTCAAAACCATTTTACACAAAGGTTGTATACTGGTGAATTATCTTTTCTTTCTAATTATTGGTTTTGCATGCTGAAATCAAGCATGGAGTGAGTGTTGGTGGAGAAAATTCTTTGTGACCTGCAACCCTAGATACACGGCTATTAAAAAAAAGAGCAAACCCAAACCAAATATGTTCTTCCAGAGTTTTAAATAAGAACAAAGCATGGAGATCTTATCCTCTTAAAAGAAAAGAAAGTATTCTAGCATTTTAAGTAGATATCAGAACAGAAAGTCTTACAAATGTGTCTCCAAACAAGCAATACCATATTATGGAATAATTTAATTAAAAAACCAAAACAACAATGTAGAAATGAATCTTCTCTAGTTCTCATTCATCAGATTTTTTGCAGCTGCTCATCTTGAACAACAAAGTTAGGAAATGAGCCATGAATAAGGAACATACTGGAGAACAGAGATTATTTGCTAAGAAGCTACTTGTTGCTACAGAGAGCATGAGTGTGTTTCAAGGAAGGTCCTGCTGGGATCTGTGTTTATGTTGTGGATTTTTTGTTTCCATCCAAGTAGCACCCATACTGAGTCATAGTGTCCATACTGAGTGATAGAATCTGCAAGTTTACTGTGTCTGCCATGAACCGAAATTTGGGGCAGGAGAAATTGAGTGGGATGGGTTCAAGCCTTATTCCTCCTTCATGCCCTCAACACCACAGGTGGGCAGTACTCCAAAAATATCAGTCTGTAATACAAAGTGACAGAGGAGGGCTGTGATCTCCTCCTGGAGATACTCTTGAGCGCCAGCTGCTGAGACCAAAGGGCCATTAGAGATTTGCAAACCCAGCGCTGTCCCCCTTAGCTGAAACCATGCGTATGGAAACATCACTGTCGTGGGTTTGACCCTGGCTAAATGCCAGGCACCTACAACGTTTGCTTTCTATGCTCTCTCCTGCTGCAGCTATGCAGAGGAGAGGAAAAACTAACACAAAACACTGAACTTATGAGTTGAGATAAGATCACTGATAAGGGCCGCACGAGATTCAGGGCAAGAGCAGGCGGGAAACTTAAAGTTGCAAAAAAAGTGATTTATTAATCTAACAGAGTCAGAGGATAAATTGGAGATAAAAATAAGTTCTTAAGACACCATTTCTTCACTCACCCCTCTTTTCCCTCTTAAGGCACCACTTCTCAGCTCACCCCCTCCCTCCTTTCTAACTAACTAACAACTCCCAGGCAGGGGCAGGGTGTGGGGTTTTTCTTAGATCAGTCCATCGCAATTCNTTTCTAAAAAACTTCTTAGAGACCCCATCACCTAGACTGCAGGTGGTTATGAGAGGACATTTAATGAGTTCATTATGTGGAAGATGATTGTATGTTAGTGCTGAGGGTTGAAATGAGACTCAGTAACCTAGGATACCTGTGCATTCCATTTATCTATGCTTCTGAGTATTAAAAAAAATCATATTTTTATTCCTTAGCTGTAAAGCCCAAAGAAATCTGAATTCATTCTTTGCAATTGTTATGGGTCTCAACACTGCATCTGTCAGCCGGCTGTCTCAGACCTGGGAGGTAAGACACATCTTTATATCTTTTAGATCCTGTCAAAACCATTTTACACAAAGGTTGTATACTGGTGAATTATCTTTTCTTTCTAATTATTGGTTTTGCATGCTGAAATCAAGCATGGAGTGAGTGTTGGTGGAGAAAATTCTTTGTGACCTGCAACCCTAGATACACGGCTATTAAAAAAAAGAGCAAACCCAAACCAAATATGTTCTTCCAGAGTTTTAAATAAGAACAAAGCATGGAGATCTTATCCTCTTAAAAGAAAAGAAAGTATTCTAGCATTTTAAGTAGATATCAGAACAGAAAGTCTTACAAATGTGTCTCCAAACAAGCAATACCATATTATGGAATAATTTAATTAAAAAACCAAAACAACAATGTAGAAATGAATCTTCTCTAGTTCTCATTCATCAGATTTTTTGCAGCTGCTCATCTTGAACAACAAAGTTAGGAAATGAGCCATGAATAAGGAACATACTGGAGAACAGAGATTATTTGCTAAGAAGCTACTTGTTGCTACAGAGAGCATGAGTGTGTTTCAAGGAAGGTCCTGCTGGGATCTGTGTTTATGTTGTGGATTTTTTGTTTCCATCCAAGTAGCACCCATACTGAGTCATAGTGTCCATACTGAGTGATAGAATCTGCAAGTTTACTGTGTCTGCCATGAACCGAAATTTGGGGCAGGAGAAATTGAGTGGGATGGGTTCAAGCCTTATTCCTCCTTCATGCCCTCAACACCACAGGTGGGCAGTACTCCAAAAATATCAGTCTGTAATACAAAGTGACAGAGGAGGGCTGTGATCTCCTCCTGGAGATACTCTTGAGCGCCAGCTGCTGAGACCAAAGGGCCATTAGAGATTTGCAAACCCAGCGCTGTCCCCCTTAGCTGAAACCATGCGTATGGAAACATCACTCATATGTCTGTGGCTTCAACTCACAGAGAAACAAGGACACGGACTTTTTATGGGGACTCAGGCAAGGAAGGGCTGACTTAAATAAGAGATAAAGTAAAAGCTTTAGAGGAAAAAAAGCTTTAGAGGAAAAATACCTGAGGACGATGATACAGAAAGACCTTGTCTCTGATATTTCTAAAACACCTCTCTAAGGAACATTTACCCTGGCCTCCTCTTGAGAGTTGCTTTTTCTCTGGGCTTTGGTAGACGAGTGGAAGAGCCCATGTGTGGTCTCAAAGGCAATGATACAGATCTCTCCTGCACAGAGACATGCGGAACTCTGCTCTGTGCTGAGGCCTCTGGAGATCATGTGCTGCCGGTGGACTTCTCTCAGGAAGAGCAGAATATGTTGCTTGTCGGAACAAAGAATGCATCTGCATATGTACTGCTGTAAATATGTCACGTTTCCGTGTGTAAAATATTTATCAAGTCACATCCTTTCTTTTTTTTATTTGTAAAACTTCATTGCTCTGGAAGTTTCAAAAGCAGAAGGTTATTTGCATTAGTAATGTAACTGCTAGAAAGTAGAGCAATGTTTTTAAATTAATTATAATTACTTACACATGTAAATGAAACAACCTAAATTTAAGCAGCCATTTAGATACTAAATCATATTGACTCCACACTTGATTTCTTAAACAAGTAGTGTGCTCCCAAACATATTCTTTTTTTTTTTTCCTACAGTATACAGTGTTTCAATGAGCCTCACTTTCCCTGGTTTAAGATATAAAAAATATGCAATTGCAGTTCCACGTTCAGTCATTTAGCATTTTAATCATACACCTCCACTTAATCTAATTGTTCTAAATCTCTTCTGTTGGTAGTGTCAGTGTGGCTGTCAGGATCTAAGGACAAAGACAAGACAGGATTTGTACTAAGGAGGGATATCTTTTACAAGACTAACTACTGTGGTTGGAAAAAATAGACAGGCTTTAAGGTCCACACAACATTCTTCAAGTCTGAAATACCAGCATGAAAATTTAAATTAGAAAACAATTGCTTTGAGTGTAGTGATGTGAATCCATTAAAGCATCTTAGAAACAAAGGAAATGGGTGCTTGTGGAGTAGAGCAGGTGTTGGCATGAAGGCCAAGACAGTAGTTTGTGCCTGGGCTCCCTTAGAAAATGTTTTATGCACCTCTCTGTGGGATTAGGATGAGATACCAGATACAGAATAATCAGTTTATTAAGGAAATATCTTGCTTTGGCACTAGTATATGCCAATGTTGACCCTGATCAGCACTGGCATGATGTATAAAACAGCACTGAGGGTGTTGCCTGTTAACTTCTAGAGCCCATGTTCTGAGGGAAGATTGATTGCAACAAGTGATTTAACCTGGATGTGATCAGTCTCTGAATTCTCAGCCTGTGTTATTACTTCTGGCTTGATATGGATATTTAAGTAAATGCAGCAGTCATGGAAGCTGGGGGAGAAAATAAAAACAGCTGTTAACAAGCAGTTTCTGTAAAAGAAGCATGCGGGTCCTGGAACGAGGCTGCAGGGCCCAGTGCCTTGCCTGCATTGCACTGAACATGGTCTATAATTAGGGCTCCAGGAGCTGAGGAGCAGAGGTTAAACTGCATATTGGTACTTTCAGCAGGCACTTCACCCAGAGCAGTCTTGTGGAAAAAAATGCCTCAGCATTTTTCTGCCTAAATCAAATTCTCTTCTCTTTTTTTTTTTTTTTCCCCTTCCCTCTCTGTTTTCCACACTTCAGAAAATTCCTGGAAAGTTCAAGAAACTTTTCACTGAACTTGAAAGTTTGACGGTAAGTATGGTGTTGACAGCAGAAGAACATTACTTGCTTTACCTGCCTTCCTTCTTCTTAATTTATTTGTAGTCTGTCAGGTATTGTCTGGAGCTGGACTTGTCATGTCAGAGCTGTGATTTGCCAAAGGCCACATGGCTCCCCAGAGCTCCAAGGTGGACTGCAAACATGAAAAGGAAAGAGGCTGTATTCCTGAGAGAGGAGAAAGGGCAGAGAGATGCAAATGTAGTATCGGTTCACCCCCATCAATATGGAAGCTGTTCTTTTGCTTTGGTAGCTAATCTGCCTTTATCTGAAGCAGCATGCTGCAGATCAAGAGAAAAAGAGACCAGCTCAAGTTTTAAAAAACAAATGTCAAAATCCAAGGCTTGAGGGTCTTTGTCAGCATTATCAAAGCAGAATAAACAGATGTTTCCTCTGGCTGTCATGGAAGTGGGTGCATGGTAAGATCACTGTCTGGTATGGGGAGCAGGAGATCCAACCTTTACCGCCTGTCATGCTTCTGTACTTGGAGTTCTTTATAGATGAATGTGTTTTAAAGATTCTCTCTGATCTGGTGTACAAAAGTGTTCGTTTATATGAGACATTGAGATGACTTTGAATTGCCTTCACAATGCCACTGAAACATACTACCTTATTTTCTTTGAAAGTCTCCAGTGTGCTCCATGGATTTTAAGGGAGTTTTGATTGGGATTTTTTGTTGCTGTTTGGTGATGTTGTTTTCGGGTTTTTTTTAGGAGAAATTAATCAGCAATACATTCTGGGATACATTTTGTGCTATATAGTAAGAGATTTTGCTAATAGAAATTTGTGTGGAAATTACAGAGTAGTCCAAGAGAATCTATTTTGCAGCTTCCTCTCAATTTAGCACTGCCTCATCTAGAGGAACATAACTGTTTTTGTTCCTTTCACTGTTTACGTTTCCTGTTCAGTTTAGCATGTCAGCTGGCTTACAAAACCTTTAGCTACCTTGTGTCCCAAAGAAACCTTTTGTATCTAAATCATGTTCAGCTCATAAGCCTGTAATGGATTTAGAATTGCTCTTTTTATAGCCTATTGATTTTTCTGTCTATTACTCAAATGGTTTTGTAGGATCCTTCTCTGAATCACAAAGCTTACAGAGATGCATTCAAGAAAATGAAATCTCCGAAAATCCCCTTCATGCCCTTACTTCTGAAAGGTAACGTTAAATCTTGGCTGCTCTTCGCTGTTGTTAATTAAAATAAGTGTAAGGTGATTTTTCCTTCAGGTGGTCTTAAGATGAGTGTGTGACAAATACAGTGGTATCTACAAGATAACATTTGGTTTGGATAATAAACAACTTCGTTTTAAGACAGGGGAAGATGCCAATTTTCACGCAGGTTTTAAAAGTTCGTACTTTCCCATCAGGTGTGGATAGAGCTGTGTGCTTTTGCTTTGGCCCCATTCTCTTCAGTGGAGAAGTGTGACCCTGCAAGCCTCTGAACCAGTGGCCATGGTCACACTGCTGCTCTGTGGTGCCTGTCGGGAGATGCCTCCTGCTTTGCTGGGATGAACCTCCCTGGTGCCACCCTGAAAGCAGAACTGCCCCATCTCTCTGTCCTGAGAGGAGGCGATTTCCAAATCCCTTATAGGTCTGAAAGAGATAAATAAAATCTTACTATCTAAATTTTTTTTTCTTGAATCTATTAAAATAAAGTACAACTACTTGCTAATGCAGTGAGCTGGGCAGCTAATTAAGTGGCAAGTATTTCAAATATTCCATTGTCTTGGAGTCATTAATTATTAATTGCTTAGTCTTTGAACATGGCAAATTCATTTGTTTATTCCTGTATTCTGAAAGTGTTCTCTTTAGGCTGTTTATTCCAACCTGCTGCTGCTGTGAAATGTTTGAAGGCATTTCTCCAGATCAGTCAGTGACAGTTTGGGAGCCACCAGACACTTCCCCTCTTTGCACACATTAAAGGAGTTTGCATTAATTCAGATGGATACAATTATCAAGGCTTCAAAATCAATATTTTTGAAGTGTTTTGGAGTATGTCTTGCTTGCAAACAAAGGCAGCAAACATAAGTCACTTGTAGCAATGATGTTTGCACAGCACTACAATATGGTGTATAAGAATATGCCCCTAGACAGCATTTGTATCTTTTACTTGTATTGGAGATAGCAAGAAGACTTTGAAATTAATGCAGTAATGTCCTTCAATACAGTGGTCTGTAAAGAGATGTTGCCAAGGTTGGTAATTCCCAAAGTATTGCACAGTGCAAAAGAATTTATTCCCTAACAAGCATATTTGTATTAAGGTCATTTCCAAGACCAGTAAAATAGGCATGGGTAGCATAGAAACCATTAATAACTCAGCAAATTGATGTATTTCATCACAATAGGAACAAAAGTAGTTTCAATTAAAAAATGAAAATTCTTAAATTATGAAAAATAACTTCAGAGTGTCCTTTTAAAAGTTAATTAAATGCAGAGCTCTTACAGCACACAGACACAGCTTTTGAAAATCAGGCAGATTTTTCAAATGTGTAATAAAATACTGTGATATACCCTTATAACCTAGTTCAGATGCAATTTTCTGCTCCACTGAATTTATCTAGACTCTTAGTTGTTGGCTGCAAAGCAAATTTCTGTTCCTTCTGCCCTCAGAGATATACACATTGCTGTCAATGGCTTAAAAAGCTGTGTGGAAATTTCTGCTTCCAGTATAGGTTTTTCATTAGAAGTGATGGACAGTTTTTAACTGCATTGATAAAGACACAAGTACTGCCTGTGTCCTGAAGTCGTGTCCTTTCTGTGTCCCTTTCCCTGGGTGCCCCAAAGCAGCCCAGCAGAGGAGATGTAGAGGGTCCTGCTTCCTCCTTTCCATCTGATTTTTAGGATGCAGCCCAGGGGTAGGGGAGATGCTGGATGTATTGGCGGCAAATGCTGCATTTTCTGCATGTCCAGGCTGGCATCCTGCCTGCTCCAGCCCAGCCCCCCTGGGGCACAGGAGCTCTCCATCACCCCCCCGTAAGAGGCCCAGCCCCAGGTTTCCACCAGCATTTGAAGCCGTTTAGCATTTCAATTCCAAGCAATTACAAAATGCCCCTCAGGCACAGAGCGAGCCTTTGAAACCCAAGGAAATAAATCAGGTGGGCTCTTTTGAGGGAGGGTGAAGGTGGAGGCGGATGGATGGGGGAGGTGTGGTGTGTATGACAAAGCATCTCTGCAGGTTTCCAGTTCTAAAATCCTCCCAAACCGTGGAATCAGAGGGAATCCTAGAGGTCAGCACAGGAGAAATGCTGAGGTGCACAGTTAGCCTGGTGGGCTGGAGGTTGGCAGCTCTGCTGAGAGGGAGATATGTCCCATTTTCTGTGTGCCATTCTCCTGCTGGTGTACACAGCTGTGGCTTTTAAGAAGTACTGGTATTGGAGTGTTATTTCATCCCGTTAGCGTTGTGTCCTCATGGATCTCCTGGGTACCGTCACATCCAGGACAGAGCTGATGGGGGCACAGTTGTGCTGCTCCTGCCACTATTTTCAGTAGCCTGGAGGGTGCACTATTGAAATCAGAGCTTCCATTCCCACAGGGAATCTATTCATATTCTTGGTACTTCATGTCCAAGGTAGGTCTCACTTCTGACCTAATACACATTAGAAAAACAGAAAAAATGGCCTTGAGGTACTGTTTTATTGTAATCTTAACTTGGCAACATTTATTTTGCCTGATATTCCCTCCCTCCAGTTCATTACACTGTGTTCAGTTCTCTTCCTGGAGCCAAATATAGACCTTTCCCTTTTCCTCTGACCTTTTTGTTTCCTTTACGAATTCCCTCCAACAACAGTACATAAAAGTGTTTTTCTCTAGCCATGATGCTTATTTCAAGGCTTTGTACTTCACTTTGGTGTCTTGTGTTTAACCTCTCTGGCTGGCCACTGCTGTAGCCCATGTCTTTGGGGAGGACTTCAGAGTCCTTGTGTCACAAGAGGGAGAGGAAAGAGTGTCAGAGCCAGCTTCAGGCTCAGGGACAACCCAGTCCTAGCCTGGGCACAGCCGTGGGCAGGATGTTATGCATCCCAGAAGTAGCACAGACCAAGTTTAATAAGAAACCCTTGCTCCCACTTGAAAATACTCTTCTTAACAATGTGAAAATGTTGTTGTTATCTGATAATCTCTGCATGTCACCATCCAGCCAGGGTTCTGTTTCACTGTTACAAGATATTGTGTCAGTCCTTAATGGGATACTTCCCTTTTTCCCCCCTTTTTGTTTCTGTTTACTAATGTTATTTATTTGCATTAAAAACCAAAGTTGTGAATAGTAATTGTTTTTCTTTTCTTTTTTTCTTTCCAGATGTAACATTCATCCATGAAGGAAATAAAACATTTCTGGATAACCTTGTTAATTTTGAAAAGCTGGTAAGCTAATTTTGTCCTTCCTGTTTTTCAAAACATTCACGTTCTCTTCTTCCCTTTGCCTTCCTCATCTTGTAAGACTGAAAGATTTTCTTCTGGCTGAATTAGGAAGAAATAAACGGGGGTAAAAAAGAGCAAGTAGGATAAAACAGCCAACAGTCTCTCTCCCCTGCCCTTTTCCTCTGCTCCTCCTCCTTTTCCTCATTCCTTCCTCCTCTGCTTCTGTGTAAAATGTCTAAGCCTGTAATGGCCATCATCACTGCCACACAGTCCACTCTTCATTTATACTAAGTGAGATCAAATCCTTTCCACCACCTCGTGGGCTGTTTCTTATGAGTTAAGTTCTCCTTCTTCAGCTTTCTCTGAATTATGTTTTGTTTTGTTTTTTTCCTCAAGACTTCTCTAGTTTATCACTCAAGGAAAGATTCCTCTAGTTTATCACCTGCCAGTGGAATTGTAATTTTAGGGATCTTAAATGAAAGTGAAATTTTTTGGTCTAGGTTAAATGAGGAAGAAAATAGTGCCTGAAATATTAATTAAACTGACTGTAAATATTACTATTGTAGCTTTTATGCATAAGGGCTCTTGCTGACATTGTATTTTTGGCCACATTCACTTCAGTCATCATACGACATCTATTCTGGTGTGGTATTACTGATAGAGGTCTTAGTTGCCTAATTTGCGTTGGGGTTTGGTGGTTTATTTGGGTTTTTGGTGTTGTTTTTTGTTTGCTTGGTTGGCTGGTTAGTTGGTTTGGTTTGGTTTTTTGGTTTGTTTTTTATTAAATTACATTTTCATGAGGTCACTTGGTCTGTTCAGCCTGGAGGAGACCTCATTGCAGTTACAACTTGCATATGAGGGGAGGAGGAGGGGCAGCACTGATCTCTTCTCTGTGGTGACCAGGGACAAGGAATGGCCTGAAGTTGTGTCAGGGGAGGTTTAGGTTGGATGTTAGGGAAAGGGTCTTCATCCAGAGGGTGGTTGGGCACTGGAACAGCTCCCCAGGGCAGTGGTCACAGCCCCAAGCCTGTCTGAGTTCAAGAAGTGTTTGGACAATGCCCTCAGGTACGTGGTGTGATTCTTGGGGGTAGAGCTGTGCAGGGACAGGAATTGGACTTGATGATCCTTGAGGGCCCCTTCCAACTCAGCTTATTCTGTGATTCTATGGCACTGAAAGCCAAAGCATATGTATCTGAACAGTGGTGGAGTAGAGAAACTTGGATTATTTTTTTTTTTATTACCCTGTAGTAGTTGACCAATAAACCAAAATGTTCTTTGCAATTGCTCCAGGTGTGCCATGGGACTGTTAGTCCAGATGGCTGTGGTTGGTGAATTGTGCCCAACTATTTTCTCCATGTATTTACACTTGTTTGAGAATGAATGCACAACCATGGAGTTATTCATGAACCGGATGTTGAACTTATTTTCACATTCTATCATAATGTATATTGTCTTTCAACTTGCAAGCAGATGTAGACTCTGACTTTTGGACCTGAGCTCCTTTTTTTTGTGTTTTCTATTTGATTTCTGTACCTTTTCTTGTTGCAGGGTTTACAAGAATACTGATTTGCATGTAATGAAAGGTTTTCTTGTCCCAAGTCCATTAACTGTTTGACCTTTAGGTGTTTGCATAAAACTCATTAGCATGTTCTTCTTCATTGCCTCTTGGAAGTACATCCAATTAACATGTAAATTAAACTAGCCCTTCATGCACCATAATTGTTACTAAAATCCCCCCACTGGCCCATATATTTATTTAGTGAATATGTAGGATCTCATTCTTGTCCAGTCTTAGCAGACTGTGTTCATTTGTTTGTTTGTTTGTTGTTTAATCATGTATATGTTTAATGTATGCTGGGTTTCCCTGTAAGAAGCCCTGTCCTTTCTCTCTCCATTGTGTCTGCAGAGGCAGTGGGAGCTCTGCTAATTGACTCCAGTGAGCCAGGACCTCACCTTTTCCATTCAAATGGATAAGGGGCATTTTAAATGGCAGGGGGGAGAGTGTGAGGTGAAGGTTGTGGGGTGAGGGTTGCTCAGACTGACACTTCCTCCAAATTGTCATGCAGATCACGCTCTCAGAAACATGCTGTCTCATGCAGCCCTGCGCACATGAATGCAGGCAGTAGTGCCAGCTTGGGAAGTGGGGGCTTAGGAGAGATTTGAATATCAGTGCAGTGGAAACTCAGGCAGCACGCTGGTATTACACTGGCTCGGTTGGACCTTCAGGGATTTAGTCAATGGGCACGAACTAACAAGATGCATCACACACGATCACGTGTACATCAGTCCACGTTTCTTTTCTAATTATAAGGGCTTTGTCCCAAAGAACGATGTCCTCCTTGGTGTCACTGAAGTGCTGAACACTTTCTGGCCTTTGCTGAGAAAAATTAGGATTGACATTGACTCCCGCTCGATTTGGATCAAGCCACTGAACCTCACCTGCAAATTTGCTGTTGCAGAAAAAGAAGAAAAGAATTATTCTACCATAGCAGATTATTGCTTTGGGGAAGGAACTTACTCACTGTCATAAATGAGTAGAATTTCCACTTATGAATTTCAAAGCAAAGGTGATTTCTTAGGTCTCCATTTGGATCAGTATTTTGAAATATTTCATTTCTGCATTAAACATCTCACCTGAAGGAGAACTTGTCAGTCTGAACTATTATTTTTTCCAACTATATTAGTTGGTTTA
Source organism: Origma solitaria (assembly GCA_013397895.1). Classification (NCBI taxonomy): domain Eukaryota; kingdom Metazoa; phylum Chordata; class Aves; order Passeriformes; family Acanthizidae; genus Origma; species Origma solitaria. Next base: position 497,703 of record VZRL01012171.1, on the reverse strand, counting down.
ATAAAAGATCTTCTTTCTCCCCACAATCCCTGCTTCTTTTATATTCTTAGACCTCAGCAATCCTACCATGACTGAATTTGATTTGACATGACATGATTGCAGTGGATACAAAGTTAATTGAAAATATAAAGATGGAAATTTGCAACGAGAAGAAAAAGAAGTGATCTTTTGTCTCAGAAAGGTTACCTAGCTTTAGCAAAGGTGAAGAAATTGCAGTGGTTTATTTAACTGCATTTTGGGTAAAGTCTAGTCTATAATAGTGTTCGATCAGTTTTTAGTACCATACATACTTCCTTAACTAAATCTGAAGGAGTAAATAAAAATATAGTCTTATATGGTCACATCTCAAGGTATTCCTGCGGTATTTTCTGAGCTGCTTCACTGAAATGTGGCTTCTTTGGGTTTTTCTCTCCAGCCATCAGCTATGTCTTAGCAATGACATGTCTTAGCCACACTCCAGCAAATTCTATTACAGGTCAATGACCATTACCATTTTCGATAACACCTGCTTACCTAGAGCCTTCAGCTGTAAGGACTGTGTACGTGCAGCTGCAGATTCTCAACCCCCACCCCCAAATATCTATGCTACCCCAAGCCTGAGGCTTTGCTGTCCTTGGCGAAAGGAGTGCTAATGATCCTGGGTGGTTGGTAGGCTGAAAAGCCACAAGAAATGTGTGTTACCACACTAACAAGTATGTAAGCACCTGGTTAAACAGTTAGAAGATTGCATTTGCTTTGCAGATGCATTGACTGACTTTCTGCATTACTTCTGGTTCCCAGAGAGTTGAAACCAGGGAGAAATACCTAATTAGGCTACTAAAGCCAGAGGATTTGCAATTCTGCTTTAAATGTTACAGGAAGAGATTATTCCCTTACCAGAGCATCACCTCCAGAAGGCCGTCATGGAATGGAACCTCACAGTGACTGACTACAAAGGAGAGACAGCAAAGAGTTTCAGTGTGTGTGAGAGTTGGGTCTCTCTGACTTCTAAAATCCAAATGCAAAGGGTGTTGGCTGGAAAACATCACAGTAGCAGCACCGGTGGAAGTTGTAGTACTGCCAGTACTCACATTATTGATCGTGAAATTTAGATCATCTCATTAGAACTTCATTATAATCAGAGCAAGGACATCAGCACAAGAGATTGTATAATTTCATGGCAAATGAAGCACAGCGGGTAACATGAAAAATTATTTTGATTTACTGATGAAAGAAATATGAAGTTTCCATTAAACATGGTCTTACGACAAGCTTTTCTGTGAAGGAGCCTTGTAAGCCGCTCCCAGGATGTTGAGAGATGAGCTTTTCTGCATCATTCTTGTCTTAAACATACTATGCTCAAGACAGTTAATCCTTTCCACCTCTGATAATTTTTGAGGGAGATGTGAAAAGAGGATCAGCTGTTTGTATGAGCTGTCAGAGCATTCCTGCTAACTGCAATTTGCTTCAGTTACTTACTTGATTTGGTGAAGAATTGCCACAGAAACTGTCAAATCAAAAAAAGTAGTGGGTTAAGAACTTTATGGATACTGTCTAGTGAAAATAAATTCCCTCTACTGATTTGTAGTGAATAATCCCAATTTTTGTAAATTGAAGACCTGAGCCTGAATGAGAAACTGAACTTAAACCTTTTGTTTCCTCTGCTTAATCTAAGTGAACATCCAGTATCCCTGTTAGGACCAGCTTTTGTTAAAATACCACACCTACAGGACAGTTTTATTTGGTACACACCTGTGGAGATGTCAAGGTGCTTGCTCTGCAGCATTTCAGCTATGGATTCCTTTTTTTGGTGCTGGTTGGGCTGCAGAGAACTGCCTGTGTGATACAGGTGCCTGAGTGGGGTAGGCATTACACAAGTGTATGCTCAGGGGTGTAGTCTGTGCCACAAAGAGGCTTACATCTAATTATACAATGTGGGGACAGAAGGAGAGGCTGCAGACTACAGAATACCTTAGATAATGCACTAAAGCTGGGGTTGAACTCCCAAGCACTCACCCAGTCCACAGGACTTCCTTGCTGTAGGCTTTCAGTTTAATAAAAGTCACTGGAACAAAAATGAGCAACTGTTTGGTTATTTTTCAGTAACCACTTTCTATGGGTTCCTAGGGATTTGTTCTCATTTAATCTGGGTGATATCAATAAGACATCTAGACTAACCCTGTTTCATCAAATGGTATCACTAAGATAAAGAGCAAAGTTTCTCCTGCTGTCTTCTTTTTCTACCTTACCACAGTTGCTTTTTGCTGTACAGTGTAGGGCAAGGAGACTTTTCAGGCTTTTCTAATCAGAGACAGAATCTGCCTCAGGTCTTTGCACTGATGTCTTTTATTTTCTCTTTGCAGCACATGATTGCAGATACCGTTCGGTCATTGAGACATTGCAGAAATAACCAATTTGGTGAGTCGACAAAATTTCCTACTTCTTTTGCTTTTGTACATCCTTGAGGGTTTGTTGGTATTTTGTTTTGTTTTGGTGGGGTTTTTTTTTTGTTTGTTTGTTTTTTTCCAGTTGCCCAGGTTTACTACAGCAGCAGAATGTGCTAAAAAATTATTTAACCAACTGGCAAGAGAAGGCAACATTGTTGGAAGGTCAACATAGCAGAAACCACAGTTGGAAGCTTTAGTTTACAAAATGATTCTAGGAACAGCTTCCAAACTTAAATAAATTACTTTCCAGCAAAAATTGCCATCTCTTCAAAACCCTGTGTAAGATCTGTGCCAGCTGCACTTCATAATGGAGGCCTCTGGTATATGCTGCTGTTTCTCCTTTTCCCACCTATAACCTCAGTCTCCTGCCAGTCTGCATGTTTTGGTGAGGAATTCACAGCTGCCTTGGCTTCCAGTAGCTAAAAGATGGTACTCATCCCCACAGCTTCCCCTCAGCTCCTCACCAAGAGCAATTGTTTGCTTATTTGGGGTTCTTAAGGACATTTCACAAAACTGCAGAAGCCTTGAAGGTATGAAGATCCTGTGGGTTTCAGGAAAGCAGTCGAGTAGGGAGAAATGAGGGGATTGTTTCCTCTTCTAGGGGAAGCTGCTGATAATGCTGTGCCTGCTTTAAACACTGGAGGATCTATGCTAAAGGGAATGATCATGAGTGCCTCAGCTGCGCAGAGGACTTTTTCGTTTGCTTTTTGTTGTTACTGTTGTTTCCGCCTTATTAGCCACCAGAGAATCCAACCCTAAGGGACCATGCCAGAAGACTTCAGCTCTCTTTGTTTTGCTGCTTACAGAGGAGAAACCTTGTTTTTCTCCTTCTCAGTGTTCTTATTCTCTGCAGAGATGTTAAATACAGGAAGGGGACACAAGAACTACTTTAGGAAGCAGTTAGTTTTTAAGCCAAACCCACTAAACATGTCATTTATTGAGGCCACTAAAACCTTTTTTTCAAAGAGAAGTTCAGAACTGTGCTGCAGCCTTGGGGAAAATAGAGTTGTATAATATCTTTTATTCCACTGAATTTTCAGAAGCTGTCAGCACTGACTCCAACAAAAAAAATAATAATCATAATTTTAATTATAAATACAGGTACCTTGGAGAATAATAGGTACTTTTAAGAGTTTTGTTAAACATTTGTTCTCTAGAATTACCAGGTGAATATACAGTATTACTTTTAAACAAAGGCTGCTCCATATTACGATTCTTGAGTAATTTATATATATATATAAAAATGTATGTAAGAGAGGGAGAGGGTGGGAAGGAGCAAGATGTGCCTTTTTTATTTCAGATATTGAAGGAAATATTGATTAATCCAAACCATACCTCTGTAAGTTAAAATGTCTCCTATTTGGCGTTATAAAAAGTAGCATTTGTTCCTTTCAATGATGTGAGGGTTTTTTGCACCTCTCCTGCATATCTTTCATCTCATTTTTGCTTTTTTATTTTTCCAAGTGATTTTTTAAGTCTTGCACATAAATCCAAGGTTAATACCTGAGATTTATCATATAATCTGGTAGTCTGAAGTAGGCAATTGTTATTTTATTTTACCACAGACTTGATTTATTGTGAAGCTGGCATTTAAAAAGCAGCTTATACAGACATCCCTGTAGGCACTTTTTTTTTCTTAAATTCGTTTAGGCATGAAATGAATTCACTGAATATTTATTGAGACTTTATGGACAGTTTCCTTTTCTAGTGGGCTTATTTTGCTCTCAGGAATGTGAATCTTTCTACTGCATCAATTCCCAGATTGGCCTAAGAGCAGCAGGCATCTCACTGTAGGAAGGAAATCAAACAAAATGAAGCAAGGAATATTATTATTGTTTATGAACTGTATCATGTGTATTAAGCTTGCAGGCCAAAGTGTTTCTGGATTAGAAACTGGTTAGGTTCCAAGTAAGACTGAAATGCCTTTTTAATGGAAATAACATTTATATCCTAAATCCTGAAAACAAATAATAGCATTTCCAAAGTGAGGAAAAGCTGCCTGAGAAAATAACATAATTCAAGCTTTTGTCATTTGAGGTGTTAATGAGAAATACAAATGTTTTTTCAGTATGTTCAGCACAGCTGCTGGGATCCTATTCCCTCAGAACAAAAAGGTCAACTCTGTATCCTGACACAAATTTATGGCATTATCCTGTTCTCTCCACCATTGCTCAAGTTCGATGGCTGCTCTGCAAGAGCTCTTTAGAACAGCTGCCACATGCAGAAGTGGCTGCACTCACATCCCGAGTTACCCACACAGCATCGTGCAGCCCTCTTCAGAAACAAGTGGGATGGGTGGTTCCTGGAAACTTTCTCATGTAGCTGGAGAGTGTGGAGAAAAGGATGATAATGAAACAAAGGAGAGGGAGGAAGTGTGTGAGTTAAGCTGATTGCTTGACGGATTTTCAGGGGTTTTCTGTTTCTATTTAGGGTAATATTATTAAGAATTCATTGAGGACATGGGCAGGAATAGGGCTTTCCAACCTTTGCTTGTTTGCCAGCAGTCAGCAATGTTGCTTTCTCTGCCTGTCTTGATGGATCTTGGGCTTGGCTTTTTTTTTTCTGTTTCGGCTGGTACCAACCATGCTGGAGGTTTTCACAGGCAGCGAGTTCCCACAAGCCCATTTTGAGCATAAAGCTCGTAACAGAGAACAACTGCTATTCAGGCCACCCTTCAGTTTGTCTGTTACACAGCTAATTCCCCTTGCTGTGTAAACTCCCATGAAATGACAGCATGACTTCTGTCTCTGTTACTAGATCAGAAATCAAAAGCATAACAGATCAAAATGCAGGGGCCTGTCAGAGCAGCTTTGAAGAGCTTTCGTATCCATCTGCTGCGCTGTCACCTTTCACCGGCTCTGAAGAAAATCATCCAGGGCCTGCTGTCTTGCGGACTTGTGTTAAAATGTTTTAAAAGTTGCAGGCTGGGTTGCCCACCCCTGCTCAAAGTCCCATTGTGCTGCCAGAGCAGCACAAAGGAAACCTTGAACCACCCTTACAGGGGATGGACTGCTGGTACTGCCAGCAGAAGTAAATCTTCCTCCTGAGAAGAGTCAGCTTCTTGCTGTCCACATGTCCCTCCTTTATGCTTACTGGCTGCCCAGAATTGCCCATTCCTTTCTTTCTTCTCCCCTTTTCTCTATCTGCCCCATGCATTGCACTTAAACAGCAAGTCCTTTGGATTGCTGGCTGTCTTTCCTGCGGCAGTCTAGCACCTGACAGGTGGCACAGCAGCAACTTTGTGACACAGGACAGAGAAGCAGGCAAGGCACAGCTTTCTGATCCATCTCCTTTCTCCTGTCTTGCAGGCAACGAAGTCCCTTTGAAAGAGCATCATGAGCTGAAGCCATACGTCCACCACCTGCATGTCATCGACAACCAGCAAGCTCTGTTTGAGCTCTCCCACAGGATAGAGCCGCGAGTGTGAGCCTACACAGCTTCCTATAACCTTGTAACTGCAGCACTTTGAATTAAGTGAATGTTTATGCCAAGCATGTTGCTTCCCTATATGAGAACAGTTTACTGAGTTTTATCAGTAGCTCACACAACATGCACAGGAAAATCAGGCAAGAGCCAGCAAAGGAGCTGCTCACAGAGTTGCAGGGCAAGCTTGGTGCCATGCCCGCTGGTCACTGGGACTTGAGGGAGTGGAGCAGTGTCCTTTGAGCTCAGGAGCTTGGTTTCTGTGAAAATATTGTTTGGTCCAGCATAGCTTTCAATGCAGATTCTGCCAGTATTAGAAAGAAAGAAATCATCATGTCACAGCAGCAAAACATTTCAGCAAGCAACATGCCACAAGGGTTGATTCCCAGTTCACCACAGTACGTACCTCACTAATTCAAGGCTGCCAAAGTATTGTTGCCAAAAATTACGTGAAATATGTGCAGCTCCCATGAGTCCACTGGAGCATCGTATCTGAGATGTGTGAGCCACCAAGAATGGGAATATAACAAGGCAGCGCAACCAAATGAAGCTCAAGAGTGTGTTGTGATGTGGAGGTCAGCAGTAAACAGTTCACTCTGTTATGGCTCCTTTAAGAATATGCTTTATAAAACACACTGTAAGAGCCAATCCACTTTTATTGCAGTTTATAGACACAATTGTTTATATACTGAAAACATGTTTTTTCTTCCCTTTCAGTTATCTCAGATTTAGCATTGGCTCCTACAGTTAATGTATTATAAATTATTATAGCAGGAGCTTTGTTTTCTGTTTGGATTACAGCCTCCTTGGTGTCTATTCAGGGGCAAATGCCTAGATCCATCTACATNCAGGAAAAACTCCACCTAACATACACGTGCTTCTGGTTTTTAAAGAACAGAATGGTGCACCTTACAGGGTACCAGTGTAATCACCTGCACACACACCAGGCTCTCAGCATCAGGGTCCCTTTACTGCTTTTGTCCCTTTCACAGCCCTTCCCTAGCCAATTCTCATGCAGCTAAAAGTACTGCATCTGGGTCTGTCCTGAGGCAGCATTTCTAAAGTCTTGTCTACAGCTGACCTACATCTCGAGTACCATCGTCCCAGCAGCTCTGGTTTCCAGTGCCAAGAAATTGCCCTGAAATGATCTAGTGAATGCCACGATGTGCTGGGTGCTCTTTGGCTGTGTTTGTGCACTGACTCACAGTGACAGTCCCTTTGCAGGGCAGGGAGAATACATTGCATTTCTTGCCCGTCTCTCTTGTATGTTTTCCACATGAGGAAGACATCCAACAAAATGCTCCTTTACTAAAATGTGGGAATACTGAAGTAGCATGCTCTTCATCATTGTGTTATCTCCGGTTTAAAGGGATTTAAAAAAAAGCAGCTTTAACAAGTAGTCTGTGGGGGAATCTGTAAAATGCATTCAGTTTTCCCATCTGTGAAATATTGTATAGATCTATTGTAAAGGAAACAGATGTTTCAGAAATGTATTTGCTTGTACTTTGTTATTATCAAATACTATATGGTTTTGGTTTTTTTTAAGAAAAAAAAACCTTCTTTTTACCTAATAAAAAGAAAAAAAAATAAACTCTTGCTGGCCATGGAGTAAAAATTTCCTATGTTCTTCTGTAGATGTGACTGCACATATTGTAAATAACTCTTTTGTGCAAACTGACCAAAACTGTTCAAATGAAGATACTAGCTGTGGTGGGCTCCTTTTTGCTGTGTAAGAACAAAAACCGGATACAATTTGTTGCTTGTGTTTTCGCAGTTCTTCCTAGGGCTACAGCACTTGCAATTCCCACCCTAGCCTTATTACCTGGATGGTTTCTTGGGTTTTGAGCTCCCTCTTGTGAATTTTT
>VZRL01012171.1:451099-489980 GCA_013397895.1 Origma solitaria | reverse complement strand
TTTTTTTTTTTTTTACTGTGGCATTATTTTTAGAAGCCTGTATGTAGACCAGCCTGCATGCTTCAGCTCGTAAGGTGTAACACTCTAGTCCACAAAGTTGTTCTGGAAATCTGTGGGAGAGGGAGCATTCAAAAGTATTCAGGATGAGAAGGTGGGGCTGTTTCTCCGTTCACTGTGTTTGGCTCTGTGATAGTTTTGATAGTTACCATGGATGAAGCAGCAGCTGTGTTGGAGAACGACAAGATAAGGGAAAAAGAAAAAAAAGAAGGAAGATGACTCTGTGCTGAGGCTTTGATTTGAAAGCCTGCTGGACCTACCTGGAATGCTCCTCCCTCTGCCAACTCAAAATGAAGTAAAGGGGTGGCTTAACTCATACCAATAGGCATCAAGCCAGCTGATGGGTTGGCTTTCTGCACCGCTGTAATTTCACACTAAATCGGGTGTTGTCTACCCCCTGCAGCTGCCATAAAATCAGACTGGAGGCACACAGCCAGCATTAACCTTGTTATCTGTGCTGTGACTAGTTAGACACCTAGTCGCAACATTACAGAATAGTTTTTGTAGTGGCCTGTAGAACTCAGATGTACGTTTCAGGTGTAAGGGTCCAACATGGCTGCATCAATTTAATGTTGAAAATATGGGCCTTATCCTGTTACTATAAAGGAAAGGTAAATAGCCCAAACCTGTAGCTAAAATGTCTAGTTTTAAAAAAGGCCCTTAAGAGTCTTCATTCCCCAGGTGAAGTATTGAAGAGCTTTGCTGCAGATTGGTGAGCAGTTTGAAGGTGTGGTGTTTGGGAGAACTAGAAGTAAACCCTGTGATCGGAAGGGCAACACTATCCAGCCCCTACCAGGGTCCAGCACTGGTGATATTGTGTGATTTTTTTTTACATCCTTTAATAGCGCAATTAGGTTATGTGGTATAAAATCCATAAATCTTGTAAATTCCATTTATCACAATCAAACCTGGGGTTAAATACTCTGCATATTCTTTTCTTTAGTAGCTAGGAGGAGTAATTAGACAGAGCAAAGGAAAAAGCTGTGTCACTTTATACATTTTTGATGTGGGACTTCGTTGAAACAAATTTAGATGTTTCTCTGACACAGCTTTTTGATTCCAGCACCATCTTGGATAGCAATAAATTTCATTTGCATAGCAGTGGCACAAAAAGGGTGTTATCAGAATTAATAAGACCTGTGCTGCTGTAAAATTACAAAGAAAGATGTAAATACTAAACATTTTAGCAGAGTAATATTTATTTGCATAGCCTATTTATTGTCATCTTATACGCTATTAAACACTGGGATGAAGTCAATGAGCTGAGGTAAGAACACCTGCCTCTTCTCTCTGGAGTGCCATAATGATGTCAGCTTGCATTAAAAGTAATAAAATAGAAACCCCCAAATCAAGGTATTTACCTAACTTCTCAGGGACTACAGCTAGTAGTTATCCACCGTTATGAGACCTGGTATGTATGAAATAATCTGATTTACCAGAATCAATGTTGCCAATGTTTTCCTTTGCATATTTCATGCTTGTTTGCCTCTGTACATATTATTGTGTCGTGTATTTATGAGAGCTAGTAAGCAATAATTTATATGTCAAAATGGCCAAGCAATACAAGGTTAAAACTTGTAGAAGCAGCTGTTATGTTTATCTTGCATTTTCCAGTGTTTTTTAATATTGCTTTTCAAAATATAAAAACTACCTTAATCAAGTCTGGGCTCTGTGCCTTCATGCTTACCACACATACTTATTGTTCCTACATGGAATATTTTAGTTCCAGTCATTCAGTTCCACAGACCCTCACTGCATTTGTGAGATGGATGCTGGCAGCAGCCTGACCGCTTTCAGAGCTGTCCGTCTGTCTCTGGTCAGTGGGACTCGCTGGTCCCAATGTTTCAAAGCAGGAATGATGTTAATGGGGCCTCAGCTGTGCCCTGTCATCACAGCACAGTCAAAGAGGGACCTCGAGCCACCAAGAGAAGCCCCTGCGGGAGAGGGGAGGAGTAAATCTATCTTCATATCCTCTGGAGCCTGCTTATTGGCACTTGATCCTCTTAGTTAGGACAGCAAATGCTTTCCCCTGTCATCAGTCATCCCTGATGGTGCTGTTTCCTCTCCTTCCTCTGGGCTGGTCTGCAGCAGGAAGGCAGAGCTCAAGATGGGCTGCAAGTGCCCTTAAAGCAGCTGAGGTTTGCCCTGTCCTTCCTTCCTTTCCACTTGCAAATCCCGGGAACCAGCAAGCCAAACCTGGCTATTTCAAGCAGAAATAACACTTGGTACTTACAGCACGATGTCTGTGCAGAGTGTTTGACAAATAGGCAGCCCTTAATCCTTTGAGTGCCTGCACCTTAAGTAGTTTTAAGCCTGACCTTAAAAGTGGTTGTGCTAGTGTTAGTATACAGACAGGGTGAATTCTAACCTTGATGTTTAAAACAAGCCTGAATTGTTGGCACTCCTCTGTAATGATGTTTAAAAATACATTACAGACTGACAGACTTTTCCAGATCCAGTTGCACAATCTGAAGCATTCGTGGTCTCAGCTGTTTATCGCTGTCCCTTCATTGGATATCACTTCTCTCCACAGTGTAGCCCAGCAGACTGGGAGAGAACCTCCTGACCTGTGCAGTTATTAAGCCACACGTGGCCACATGCAAGCAGCTAACTGTGCTGAAGGGCTCTCCTTCCCTCCACCACCCTTGCTGAGAGACTTCCACAAGAAGAGAGATGACATCTTTCAGATGCTTTACAAATGTCAGGGTGTGGAGCTGAGGACAGCTGCCTTACAGCTCCAGTTGTGCTAGAAGAGCCGCAAGAAGAGGCTGCTGCGCTGCAGATGTTGTCCCTTGAGACCATCTTGCTAAACTAATCTAACAAGGACTCTTCTATCCCTGTCCACCAAAAAGGGCTTGATTGGCCTGTAATTTAAGCTGCTCAAGGGACTTTGTGAATTTGAACTGAAGTAATGAGAGGGGCCTGTGGTGAGCCATTCCTGCAGGAGCTGTGTTACCCCAGAGGCAGCAGGTGGGGGCAGTTTGCTCAGGTCAGCACAGCCCTCTGTGCAGAGCTGCACTGACTTGCATGGGCATAAGTGCTCTACCCCATGTAGAGGTGATTTCCTCTTCTGAGGAGACAAAAAACACTCAACTTGAAAACCAAAGCTTCTGAATATTGTATTTCACATCCCAGTAGACTTTCATGCCACCTAGATCATCCACCCTGGAGTTCGGCTCTCTTCTGCCATGGGGGTGACAACTCAGTTACACAACAAAACCCAAAGAAGGTAAGTCTTCTGGCTCCACTCCTACAATATCCACCATTTCACACTATAAACTTGTGGGATGGCACCCTACATGCATGGGTCCAACAATGCTGTGAAATTCTTGTAGTTGTATCAGAGTCAAAAGAATTGAGCAGTGTAGTTAATAAAGTCAGGAGAACTGAGGAGCCCTGTAAAGGTGGGCCGAACAAACTGTTGTTGAAACAAGGAGAGATGTGTTCTGCTGCATTTCCTGTTGTCTGGAAGGTCTGTTGACGGCCCTGAGATTAACTCAGTTGGTTAGAGCATGGTGCTAATAATGCTATGGCTGTGGGTTTGATCCCAGTAGGGGCCGTTCACTCAAGAGTTAAACTTGGATGATCCTTCTGGGTCCCTCCCAACTCAGAATAATCTGTTGTTTCATAAGACCCCTGAGAACACCCTTGTGCAGCATCTGCCTTTAAAGTATGACAGTGATACTCTCTGCATAATTTTAATTTTCCCTGCCCGTTGCAGTGGTAAGCAGTTGCAGCTGGTGGTCTCCCCAGGAGGTTTGTACTATTACTTCTTTGCAGAGATGTAAATCCATGAATTTTAGGAATTGTCTGGACTTCAGCATGGTTTTTTCGTCTATTGTGCCAGGTTGGGAAAGTGGCATGATCTTGAAAGCCTTGGAAACTTCCTTTACTCTGAACAGTGATGCTGACTTTTTCCAGGTCTGATTTCCCCAGGGCAAATCTCAGAGTAGAGGCGATCCTCCCCATTAAGAAAAGCACAACCATCCTAGAGAAACCAGACAGTTAAAACACAGGGAAAAACTTCTTTTAGGGTCAGGAAAGAGAAGGGCCATGTGGGAGGTCGCCCAAATGCAGCAGGGCTTCTAAAACTTTCACCTTTTTCTTCTCTTCTCCTGCTGTTGCTGACACCAATGCAAGTCCTTTCCCGTTTGCAGCATAGAAAGGGCTGGTTCAGAGCAACTGCTACTCCTCCACAAAAGGTTAGAGAGACCATAAAGGAAAGGAAAAATCTTGCCATTGTCCCAGCTGAGTGTGGAGCTGCCTCTGTAGGAAATTATTTAAATGGGAGTGCTACTTAGCAGGGAAAAATGGCACTGGCAGAACTCATCTATTTAACCTAAGTGGTGAAGTGTCCCTTGAGAGAGGTACTGCCAGCTGTGACAGATGGCTTGAAAGAAAAGAGCTGTGGTTTGCTGGAGGGGAATTTACTAGCAAATGTAAACAGGGATGTTTCAGACCTAGAAATGACAAAGGATGGTGAGGATCAAGCCCCAGATCAAGCTCCTCCTTGGTAAGTTATAGAGGTTCCTGACAAATGTTTGTGAGAACTCTCTGTAATGCCTGTCACAGGTTTTGTTGCTTCATGAGCAATGCAGCTGTTCCTGAGGTCACCTCAGGCTTGCCCCCAGCCAGGCGTGGCTGTTGGTGGGGGAGACAGTGCTACCCTCAAGCGTCTGCTGAGAAAATCAGCTCGGCAGCTCCAGGTGACAATTCTTTGGCCATATAGCCCTCAAAAGTTTGAATTCCACAAGTTATGTCAAGCAGCTTGGAAAAACTTGCATCAAAACAAGGTCAGCTGCTGTCATAAACGGGTCTCCCTTTCATTTAGAAAGACTGTGTGAAGTCTTGTTGATTTCCATTGGGTTTTAAAAACCCAGGATACCCAAATGTCTGCTGTCTGACTGAGTCTCTGGCTACACTACAAAACAGAATATAGTCTCTCTATCCAATCTGAAATACTTTAAAGCAGCAAATAAACCTGAACTGCTTTATCTGCTACTGATGCTGCACTTCCAGGCCTAACAAGGTTAGTGCCTCTTGTTATGGTGCAGTGGCAGAAGAGGACCAGGCAGAGCTATGGGGTTTTGGGTGCCCTGTCACACTCTCAGGGATGAAAATTGTTGCGGCTGACACCAGCTGCCAGCATTGAACTTGGCTCAAGGCTACAGCTATGTCCTCCAGCTTCAGGGCACATTGTTGGCTGGAGGTGACCTTTTAAGTCCAAATAAGCGGTGATAGTAGGAACTAGAAGAGAGGCATGAGACGGGATGGAGAATGAACTGAACAAGTCCAGCATAGCAGAGGTAGAACAGGGGAGTACTGTTAAGGGAAAATAACATGCAAATCTGAAGAAAATTCACACGTGTCTGAAATTCGTTTAGACCCTTGTTTACTGCTTATTTGACGAGGTTTACTTAATTTTGAGTGAGGTAATTCACTTTGCTTTTGAATTAGAGTTTCTGCTGAAGAGTATAATGTAGTTTAGTCAATCAAATTTAATTCTGTGCATTTTGTGAACCTGATTGATTCCTCGGAGCAATTTGAGTGACTACAGGGAGCCTGGTTCAGCTTTGTACAAATGCAAATGAGGAAAAGCTTCAGCTAGATGTTAAAGTTTTCAGAGGACATTGACAGTTAGTAGTATGGTCAAGGTTGGTATCATTTCCCAGAAATAACCAGACAAGAAACTACCAGAGCCAGGGCAGGGTTCTAACTGGGGGCATCTCTGCAAAAGGTACCTCAGCATCCTGACCAAGCAAAGGGTTTGGCTGACTTGTGTTTGGCTGGTGTCAGCTGGAACAAACTTTTCCTGCAGTTAACCTGCTTTTAGCAGTATCTTCCCTTTCAAAAACTCAGAATACCATTGACATCTAGTGGTGAAATCCTGTGCCCAGAGAGCCACTTTATAGCATCAAAACTGCCGGCATGACCTCGTGGGACTGCAGGGCGTAATGCAGCAGTGAGAGGCTCCTCTGTCATCTGCGTGGTCCACTGACCCCGTTTTATTAGATTTGTTGACTCAGATTCCCGTTTAAGTGGACTGCTGGGATTATCTGTTCAGCTTTTTTTGTGCACGTTTTAGCCTGGATTTAACTTTCAGGCTTTATGATGAGAGTGCACATTCACTCAGGACAGATGCTAATGGGAATAAAGACCGCTGCCTTCTCGTCTGTCAATAGTCCCTGGAGTCAGCATCTCATCCAGAGCTGTTGGCTGCAGTGTGAGCATTTGTTCTGGGGCAGCTTCTCCGAAAATGCTGCAGAGTTGTCTAGGTATGTTTGACAAAAGCAAGCAAATCCCCAGCCTGTTGGGTGAATGGCATCAAGCTGAATTCACTGTTTAGCCAAAAGATGGGGTTTGTGAGCCCAAGGAGTGGATTTTCTCCTGAAGGTACTGTTGTACAAGTGCTCCTGGCAGGCTGATGATAGTGTGTGGCTCCGGTCTCCATATCAGTGGCTCCCCCAGGAGCAGAGCTGCAGCTTCCATGTGGTGTCACAGGGAGCATTTCGGAGTCATATACAAGGCATACCTCCTCTACATAATAAGCATCATATTTCAGATACACACACAGCATGGATATTTGTGCTTTATCCTGCCATTGCTGCAGCTAATGAGTGCAGCTCACTGTGGGTTTCCCCAGAGTCACTGTGATATTGCAACTATGGTCACAGTGACAGTCTGGAGTCCATAACAGGGACTGCTGACACTTGGTCTTTTGTGGACTGGGGAAGAAGAGTGCTCCTGGACAGTAGCTAAAAGTACTGTTAATATATCTTATTCATTCAGTTCCTCTCAGAGGGTTTTAAAGGCAAATAGAAAATGCTCACCAGTTTAAGGCACTAGGAGGCAGAGAGGAGTTGCTGTTTCACAGGTGAGGAAACTTCAGACAGAGGGAGGCAGAAAGACTTGCCAAGGACACAGGGCACTAGAACACCCTCCAGACTGAGCCTCACCCATCCTTGAGCACTTCAAAACATTAGTGCTCCCCCATGTGCCTGCTCACTTAACCAGTTATACAGTGTAAAAAAGTCAGAGAAGGCAAAAGAGGCTGATGGAGACAACCGGGAGCTCTTATTCTGCCAAAATACCAACCAGCTCTTAATGGTTTGGGCTTTACCAGAATTTAGCTTATTTGGTTTTGTTATTCTATTAGTCACTTCATTGAAAGAAGGGGGGTGACTTTTTGTTCCTAGTGTGCAGAATCTCAGGGTGAATGCTGACAAATGCATACTGTGGCAAAAAACAGGTAACTAGACCTCGAAAATTGTGCTCTGTCTTGTGCATAGGGTTGCACCATCAGTTGATTGATAGACTAGGGAACTATGCCACTAAATTTAGCTTTTGATCTGTGTTCTTCTTTATGCCAGCGGTCACTTCTGGAGTTACAGACAGTACTTACGGGAGAAAGAACTTACTAGTGATACAATTGAGGGAAAAGAAGTGCTTTTAACCTCGTTTCTAAAGAAAAATGACTGATTTTGTTTTTTGCCCTTTCTTATCCCTTATTCGATTTCTGGGAACTTGAGACATATTTGATCAAATCTGGAAGAGTCAGGAAAGGCTCAGGAATAAATATATGTCTGTGAGGGAACTCAAAAGGCAGCTGGGAGAGATGAGGAGAGATAAAACATGAGGCTGCAGCGCTACTCCTCATGCCTATGGTGCTCTGTGGCCTGAAAGAAGTCAACTCAAGCCTGATTCGTGTCAGTTCTTGCCCAGTGGAAATTTTGCTGGTCATAGGAATTGACCTGTGGGCACATTTGAGCAAGCTACCATTTGTGAACCTTGCTTTTCACCCTGGAGGTTTAGTGTCCGTGGGTGCTAGCAAGGCACCGATCCACGGTCATAATCTCGTTCCTGCTTTTACCACCCTATGCAAGACTTCTGCTGTTCCTTTGTTCTATATCATAGTCCTTTTCTCCAGATTTTTGTGCCAAAGTCCTGCCTTTTTGTACGCTCTGCAAAGAGGGTGAAGTGTCTCATGGAGGAGAGTGACCAGTTGTGAGCTCTGTACACGACAATGATATCCTAATGTTCCTGCTACCCCATTCCTAATCAATTATTACCAGTAAAACAGCAATAAAATTTCTTTTTTATTTAATTAGGATTGGGAGTAATTTTTGCTTTCTTCTCCCTTATTTTTTATGTCTACAGCTATAGTATGGAGAATAGAGCAGTTCAGGGCCATATAAACTGAATGTCAGTCCTATTTCTACCCTGGATGTTTCATCACATAAAGACTAATGCTTGACTACCTTACAGCATCTTTTCTGAAGCTCATTTAAGGAGTGTAAGCAAAGTACTTTAGGAAGAAAGTTGCCATGGTGGTCCTAGATGTTGTTTGGCCAAGCAAGACAATTTGATTATGCCAAAGACAATTTGAATTTGCCATAATGGCACAAACCTGAAGCAGAACTGCTGTTGCACAAAGCAGATAGTAGTACAAATGTACTTTATAACAAAGACATATTGGCTTGTCTTTTAATCTATAAAGAGATGTTTCTAGCTGAAGCAAGCTGGGAAGGAATCAGATCAAGTTTCCTGTCTTGATTTCAAATATATAACATGCAAGTGAGTTTGAGTAATGTGAACTGAAGTTTGTGTGGTGGTTGTTTGAGGGGGGGGCTGTTTGTTGTTGTTTTTATTTTGTTTTGTTTGTTTCAGTTTTTTGTTTTGGGGTTTTTTGGTGTTTTCTGTATTAATAGGAACAAAAAGGCAGGAAATATCCCATCTCAGCTCAGTGTTGGCAAGTAGAAGAAGAGTCTCACAATGCCATCTAGGGGTTCTCTTGCTGCCTCTGCTGAAGTTCCCACTAGCTGGGAGCTGGCAATGCATTTTAACTGCTTTCACCTTGGCAAGAGCAGTTCCAAACGTGGATGATGCCTGTTCAGCCCCTCTCATATGGGAGAGAGCCTTACAATATCATACAGATACACTGTCAAAAGTTATAGGCACTATGCCCAATCTGTGGGAGGTGTCAGGCAAGTCCTGCATTTGAAAACCACATGGATCAGTATTTACTATTTCATTAATCTGGCTGCAAACAAGGAGAGAGTAATTTTAATTCTGGCAGGAACTGGATGAGACTTTTTCTTCACTCAATAGCAGGGGTTTGAGTGGCCCATTTCTCTCCAGTAAAGGTGGTCTTGACCTCATTCTGCTCTTGTTTCTATGGCAGGCTTCACATTTGTTCTGTTGAAACAAAAAATTGTTTGTGGGCAACATAACTCTTTATGGCAGAATTTGATTTGGGATAATGACATCATCATAGCAGGTCATTTGAAGCAGAAATTCTGGAGCAAAGGTACCATATCAAATATCGCAACACGTGTAGCAGGGGTGATGTGGGTTGTGGTGGTTAAACTAGAACTGTGTAACATCACAGTAATGATCACAGGAACATCACAAATTTGGCATCCTGGGTCATTCCTCAGCAGCCATAGCAGAAGCTATTTTAGGCTTTCTTTATTTTTACACATCAATGGCTTCCCCTGCTTTAATTCTGTGAGTAAGCTGTCAGGCGTCCTTCAGAAAGGCATGACATATGGGGTATTTGTGAAAACCAGTGTGATGTTGCTGAATAAATGTAACCAGCAGGTTTCTGGTGCCTGCTAGGCACCTTCTTGGGACCACATTTGCTCCTGGGAGCCTCTGTATTCCCAGCACCTGTGTGGTGATCAAAACAGTACCAAGCACAGGCATGTCGGACATGGCAAAAGAGTGCAGATAACATTCTATAACCAGTGGCACATCCTTTCCAACATGCTTTTTATTGACACTTGGCTGAAACAGAGATTTTCTTTTACTACCAGTGCTTTAAGGTTAGATTCTGTGAGATTTTGCACACACACACATTTGGTTAATCCTCCTTTCAAGGAAATGAAGTGGAGGACTAGCCTGTGATATTTGCCTATATGTATAGTTAAATTCTCTGTCAGGAAATATTTAACCTTGAGCTTAATATGGGATAGACTGTAGCTGAAAGAGAATGAAAAAGATTAATATTCTGAAGTGACTTGCAGCATGCTGAACACTAGAGAGAAATTTGTTAAATGGAATAGCACAACAATGACACCTTCTGTAAAACATTAGAAATGTCACGTCTTACTGTTTCTGCTTCTTCCCTTGGAAATTCCTAACCTATAGCTGGCAGAGAGCTGAAACAGACATCTCTACAGAGAAAACCAGAGAAACCAGGCTGTACAAATGCATCCCAGGCTGTCATGTCTCAAGCAGTGAAAACCATTTTAGCAATCCTATTCCATGCTTGTTTGGGTTTTTTTTTCCTGTCCAAAAGCAAGTTTGCCCAAATGAGTGAGAAGCTGTGTTCCTTATGTGAATGGCTTCAAGATCATGGCAGCATGCATGGGGGCCCAGCCCAAGGTTAGAAGCTCTTCTAAGCACAAATTAAAAATATTCTACTGCATTGTATTTCCTAAATGAATTTGCTAAAAGAAGAGAGCACAAGAGGGAGCCAGACTCTTCATCCTGCTAAAGGCTCTTGGCTATGCATTGGGAAGCGGTAAGGGGAGCCTGGAGCTTGGTTCCTGTGCTCCAAGCTCTGTCCATATTTGTTCAGTGGCTCTTGCACCAGGTCCTGCGGCCACCAGGTCAAACTTCCAGGACTCCCCAGACCCGGGTGATGTCCAAGGACTTGGACAACAGAATCTTTCCCTCTGACATCAAAGGAAGTGTAAGAAGTGCATCCCGTTCAGGCCAGGCAGGATGTGAGGAGGTGGAAGACATGGCTTTGATCTCCTTCCCAGTGAGGAGCAAACACAACACAAATCTCCTGTTTCCTCTCTCCAGCCATTACACTCTCATGGTGCAGGTGCTGGATGAAGAGCCCTGGCACTGCTGGAGCAGGTTTAACTCTGTCAGTGTCAGGTCTGGGGGGCAATGGCACTGGCTCTTTAGCGGGGTGCCTGGGAGCTGCCGCTGTGGGGGCAGGGGAGGCACCAGCCTGAGCCCTCCGTGTCCTGCTCTGTGTGTGCTCAGCACCCACATTGCTCAGGAGATGCTCTCCCCAGGGTCTGCTGCCACACTCGTGTCCTGACTGACAGCCAGCACTGACTTTGGAAACAAGCCCTAACTTTAAAGCATCTGGGACTTTTACTGGCACTGATTTTAGCAGAAAATCACTCTTGCAGGGCATGATAGAGTCAGGAGCTGAATTCCTGCCCCCTGAACCTCAGACCAGGGTCTTTACCACAGGTCAGCCTTTCAGTTGCCACATGCATCCTGGAATAATCATCTGGGTTTGTACTTTCTGTAAAGGTGTAATGCAAAGTCCTTATCAACCATTTTGCTGGGTTACTGAAAACAGCAGGAAGCTCTGTTTAAGCTCTGTTTAAGAGTGGAAAGTCATCCAGATTCCTTCACATTTGGTGCAGTAATTACCAGATATCATGAGGTTAACCCAAGGTTTCAATGTTTGGACAGCTACCCACAGGATGTCATGAGGTGAATACACACCAGGGTACAACACAGGGTGGTTGTATGAGGGGAATATGGACTGTATAATTCAGTGTACACAACCTGTACCATGCAGCTCTTCCAGCAGAGCAGGCAGCTCTGCTCTGCTAACACCATTTCTTCCATCTGAAACTTGTCAAAAGGTTTAGACTAGATTCTCTAAAAATTCTTGCAAGTCAGTAAATGCTTCCTTATTTTTAAGAGAGCGAAATTAAGAACTTGGGCTCTGCTCTGTATCGTGTATTCTCAGGACTTTTTTTTTCAGTGTAATTTAACTGACTACAGCAGTGCTCATTCAGATTTTTTTTAATTTGCGTTTATTTTCCAGATAATCCTCCTGCAAGTGACAGACTGCACAATTACGATGTAGATTACTTCACAATTTTATTCATATGTATTAGTATTCTGAAGTCTTTGCACCATTGTGCCCCAGGAAAAGAGGTGTTCATCAAGCAGCATTAGATGGGTTTTACCTCTAATTCAGTGACCTGCACCCTCTTGAGTGTACCTGGTATGATGAGAACTAAGTTGAAAGAAAATTGAGAAGAAAGCATTGTTTGAATGGTATTTGATGTTAACATATCAGATGTAGTGTCAGGAGCAAGTTACTGCCATGGCTGCTCCCTGAAACTTTATACAGTGTTAGCTTTTAGTACCAATCCATATAAATTTGTGTAGGTGACTTAGGTGTTGATCAAGTCTATATTGGCATCAGTGACACATTTGTATTTCAGTGCCTTTTGGATTTTACCCTTTCAATGTCAAAATTTCGTTTTCAAAACTCAAGACTCTTCCCACTCCCTGGCTACACAGCCCACACCCTGTTGATCCATTCCCTCCTCCGAGGTTACAGGTCTCCCACAGTGGGTGGCGGATGCCCAGCCAGCCATGAGAGCAGGCAAGGTCCTGGGCACCAGGTCCCACATCTGTTTGGCATCTTCTGTTCATTTGGTTTTGGTGTGGTGGTGGCCTTGGTTGAGAAACGTTGACAATGTTTGCACGCCTTCTCACAGGCAAGGATAACATCCCGTTTGGGGTTAAGCAACACCTACAACATTCTGAATTTTCCTGGGCATGCACTGTATTTACATCTAGAGGTGTATATCTCCTCTCCTAATCTGGCACACACACACTTAGACATCTCTCATCTTCCTAAAGAAAGGGTGAGCTATTCATTGGAGCCCAGGCAGGGTGGGTGCTGGGGCCTTTTGTTGGTGCTCCACAGGGTGTCTCATCCCTGGGCAGGGGTAGGCATCCCCTCAGCCACACAACCATAGTGCACAGTGTCACCTAAAAAGGAGCATTAATTAAAGGGTGTCAGGAGAGGAGAAAAGGAAAGGGTATTTTTTTGTGGGGAGGAGGAAAGCAAGGACAATATATTTTCTTTAAAGAGGAGAAAATAAGGAGATATTTTGCTGCCATCTCTAATTTTTGGAGGAATTTTTCCTTCTAGTATTGCATATCAAGCCTTCTGCCCAATTCCATGCAATTTGGCAGGGCAACGTTTGCAGACAACACTGGAAATTGAACCACTTCTTTTGGTTTATTTTCTCTACTTAATATAGCACAAACCCTGCTATGTGCTTTCAGATCCAACCTGCTGCTCTCTAAAAATGTCACATACCAGCAGTAGGAAAATTCTGCAGTATTTAGGTAAAATTATGTTGGTTTTCAGTAGAATTGATGGATTTTTGTTAATTAGATGTTGTAATGCAAAGCGCATATATATGTGAAATACATATACATGCATACAATTTCAGGAGAAAAAAAAGAATCAAATTAAACAAGTGCTTTCTTTTTGTGAAGGACAGGAATTGGATTGTTACAGCACAGCAAGTTTGGTAAAGAATACTGTCAATTCTCTACTAGTAAATCAGAAAGTCAAAATTCCTGGGATTAATGACCCCTTTGAACAGTGACAAAAATGCAAGTGCTCTCTGCACAAAATTACTTCACTGGGGCTGTGCTCATCTCATCCAAGCAAGCTGTAAGAGCAGCCCTCTGGATGCCCTTCCCTTGCCTTTGGGGGAGGAAGGTAACAATGAAAATGTGTTTGTTTTCCTCTTATTGGTTATTTTTTTCCTTCCCCATCTTTGTGGTGGTGTCTCTCAGGCATCCCTGAAGCAGCAAGGTTTCTGCAAAGTGGTTTCAAGATGTTCTGTGGGAGTGCATCAGGATCACAACCAGCTCTGCATTTTTTCCAAAACTTTTCAGATTAGCTTTTTGTTTCTGCTTCCAAGACTTCCATTTTAACAAAATGCCTACAGTGCTGACTACTGGGGTTTAAGCTAGGCAGCAGTGCTACCTTTTGCCTGCGCTTTCTGCATGAGGACATGGTTTCCTTAACAAATGTGGCTGCAAATGCCAATGATGCAAATAAGGCTGAAGTTAGGTTTCCATTAGCAAAATTCAATTTTTTAAAGTAAATTTCACTTCTTTCCATTTCTCCTCAGCCCAACATTATAAAACCACTGAGTTGCTGAATACTAATTTCTTCGTTAAACACTTTGTTCTGTGAACAGTGAAATTAATGAAAACTGGTTTTCAGTTAATTAAATTGGCAATTTCCATGTTAATTTCTCTATCTTCAATCCTTTCATGTCCACTACAACAGAGCCTGCATCTTTCCCATGTCCAATTTTATTCTCAACCTCCCTTCCCTCTGTCCTTGGCCCTGATTCTCCCCCATGGCAGCCTTCCCCAGGGCTCAGCACCCTCAGACCATCAGGCTGTGTCTGTCACTATTCATCCCTAGGTGGGCACAGGCTGACCAGCTTGTCTGGTTTGACTTTGGCTAGGAAAAGCCCAACAGAAAACAGGTGGATTTCACTCAACAGATTTTCAGGGAAAGAGGGAAGATGCTAACCTGGGACTCTCCCTTCTCTCCAGCTGCCACTTTACAGAAAAATGTATGATAGTTTTTTATATATGTACATATTCGAATGTAATTGCAGCTGGCTGTAGAACTCAAGAGAGAAAATTGGGGGATTGAACAGTATCTGAATGTTACAATTGCATCAGTCTTCCTTCTTTAGAACACTAGGCTAAAATGGCTTGGGAACCTGAGCCCTACAGATACTTGAGCATGAGAAGAGCATTTTGAGATCTGTTGGTGCCAAAATGGCTGAAGAAAATAGATGAGTAAACCAGGATGGATTGCCAGTGCGAGACATTGGGAACATGAGGAAAACTTAAGGGAAACAGATCCTGAAAAAAAGCCTGATGAGAGTGAAAAGTAGCATGATAAGGAAAGGGACAGGAACTCACTCTACCTTCATCTGTTCAGAAATGGACATCTTTGGTAATGCATTTGAAGTTGTTTTTAAGATTGAAATGATGACACCCTTCTTCCCCCCCCCCCCCCCCCATTTTAAGTCTCAGTACTTTCCCAATGGTAGTGCAAACCAGGAGGCAGCTTCTAGGAGAGATAATAAATACACATGTATTTGCAAATTAATTTTTATTGATCTCTAAAAGCCTTTGGAACCTTTCAAATTTTATATAGTGGTGCTCAAGAAAACTGTGGAATGACAAAGCTCCACATAACCTTCAGAAAAGTTGGGATAGTCAGTCTGGAAAAGAGAAAGCTCTGGGAAGACTTTGTAGAAGCTTTTCATTGCCTATAGAAATGTGGAGAGGGATTTTTTACAAGGGCATGCAGTGATAGTACAAAGGGTAATGAAACAGGAAAGGTTTAGATAAGACATTAGGAAGAAATTCTTCACTGTGATGATGGTGGGGCACTGAAACAGGTTGCTCAGAGAATTTGTGGATCCCACATCCCTGGAAGTGTTCAGGGCCAGGGTGGATAGGGCTTTGAGCAACCTGGTCTAGTGTAAGGTGCCCTTGCCTGTGGCAGGGGGGTAGAACGAGATGATCTTTAAGGAGCCTTCCAACCCAAACAATTTGAGAATTCTGTGATTCCGTATGTGCATTTGGGGAGCCATATTTTTCTCCTCAAATGGCAGCCCTGATGAAAGCATTTCTCTTGGGTGTAGCATTCAACTTTTTGTTAGTAGTTTAAAAATATGACAGTGAGACACCTGGCACAGCAGGAGAGCAGAAAAAATGTGTGAGCTGCACATCAAACAGTCTTCCTGACAGCGTCTTCCTAGCATTTCTGTCTGTGCTAAAATATTTCTACTATTCCATTTTCTTGCCTCCCTTGTGAAGTACTTGGGTTCAGGAGATGCTCCTTCGGTGGGAATTCGGGTTGTGATGGCTGACTGAACTACATTCAAACAAACATCTGGCCCTTCTGAGCTCAGGGATATAAAAAATGTGCAGCATTTCTATATCTTTTTGGTGATATAGCCCCAAACCTGTGAACAGAGCAGAATTCATGGTGTTTTCATGGTGGGAAAAGTAAACGAAGATGGGCTGTCTTGGATAGTGACAGACACATGCAAGTTTCCTCTGCAGGAACCAAGTTTGTTTCCTTTGCAACTGCGATCAAAGTAGGCAATCAGTTAAAAATAAATTAGGTTTTCATGTCTGTTTCCACTGACAATTTGAGGGCATTTTTGTAAAATCCTTCTTAGCAATGCTAACAAGTCCTGTTTCTAAAGATTTTGGGGAAGACACCTTTTCATCCAGCAATTTTTGGGCTGTCTGGAGGAGGCACATGCCCTGTTCAACATTCCCTGTGAAAACACTCTAAGAGGAGGATGTCTTTTGTGTATATAGGCTAATTTTTATCCTTGAACCTCCTGGCATAGATAGACAGAACACACAGAGAGGAGAATCAAATAACCTGTTACTTTCCATCTTACCTGTTTGCAGGATTAGTGCTGTAGTAACTCCATGACAAACTGTACTGCAGCAGCTCCACGTTCAAACCCTCCTAAAAACCTCTGTGGGGACTGAAAGGTTTAATAACAGTTAGGAACAAGCAATGTGACATTTGCAGTTCCAGGCGTACAGTCCGATTTGTTCCTTTTTCAACCTTCTTGCTCATGACCTCAGTTTTGTACAGCACACTCCAGGGATGCCTGTACAAAACCAGCCATAAGTAAAGACACCTGTATATTTCATTAAAGTAGATGAAAAGGCTGAAGGTGTAATGCCAAATGGACAGGAGCAATGGGACTGAAAAGCTGAAAGCTTTTCTACAAAAGCAGCAATTTATCACTTGCTTACACAACTTGATGCTTGTAGGACTTTGTAGAAAATATTTCTTTAAACCCTAAAACCCTTAAATGCATCATATTATATGTGTTTGTTAGTAATAAAAAACCCCAAGAAAGTGTGGCAGACCTCTTTATGCACTTAATTATGTGTCTAATGCAAGTTTCCCTAATTTCCAAATCTCATCTGCATAGATACAAACATCACAGAACAATTTGGAGACTTGTTCTTTAACCAAGGGGAAAAATAACAACAAAGGGAGTAATTAAACCACAAAAAGTATTTACAAATAAGATAGCATCTGACAGAAACTGACAGAAAGCTGTGGGGGGCATCTTCCATTGTAATTCTTCTTTTCAATGGCACTATTCAAAAGAAAATAGAGAAAGAAACGAAAGTCACTAGAAAATATCTGAGCATTGATTTTTCGTTTGCAGTGCTGGTTTTAAAGGTTTTAAAAATTATTTGTACCTTGCATTATCCTATTTTATCATTCTCTATTCTTTAAAAGATTAAAAAGGTTTTTCAGAGATGCAAGACATGTAAAAGGTACATCATTGTGTCCTGCAACATTCTGTTGCAATAAATACATGGATAAACATAGATATAGATAAGCACTAAATTACATTAAATGGCATGTGGCCCTCTATGAAATACCATACTTATTGCAATTGGGATGTTCATGCCTTTATTTTCTCTGAAGAAAAAGGACGTGAATGAGACATCCTGTGTCAGAAGTTTCTGGGCATGATAAAGAAAAAATGCATTAGAAACGGACAATATATATTATTCCTTCCTGTTCCAATGACTTCAATAATGAACAGCAACTCTCAGAAAATAAACAAACAAAACAAAAAAAAAACCATCACAGAAATATTTGATTCCTGAAAGGCATCTTTACAAACTGTAGCACTAACTAGATACCGTGTGGAAACTGGAACTAAATAGAGCCAATAAATAGAACAAAATCAGTATGTCTTTTGCTCATGTGGAGATTACTGAGGTTATAATATTACAGTAAGCCAGAATATGATACAAATAAAGTCCTTTCCTGCTCTTCAGGATGCAATAATTTATGCCACTGAACGCACAGTGTTTTAAAATTCTGTAGAAGAATAGTAGCAAAGTATCTCACACATGTAAAATTAGCGGATTAGACGGTTGTTGGCAAGAATTTGTGTTAATTTTTTCTGACATCTGAAATAGTACATGGTGTATTGGTTGCCTAAACAGCCCTTTGAAATATAGTAAGTTTTTGCACATATTAGTCAAGTTGATTTAAGATTTATTAGCAGTTCACACATATCATAACAACATTGCAATTTTTAGTTTTTCCAGCTGCAAAATCCATACCCTAAATAGGCTGTGCTTCCATTTCCAGCTTTAGATCTTATTATTCTCTTTGCTACTTTGTTGCTACTATTCTAGGGGGCATGGGACACGTTCAGAAGAAAGAAATCCATGGATGTTTGCTAACTGCATAGAAACATGAGGCACTAAAAAGTCTCTGAACTAAAAATGGGTTTGGGGCAGGACATGTTAGAGAGAAGTATAAATTTGCTCTGTCCTCATAACCTCTTTTCCAGATGTCCATGTCTGGTACTTCTGGAGAGATATTTGTCTGAACTGATGTTTGTTTTGACCTGTTCTGGCTCTTCTTACAGTTCTCCTACAGATATTTACATGGCATGTGAAGTAACACATTAAGTTTTTGTCTGCCCTGTGAATATGTAGATTGTGCTCTCTGGCAGATCTGATTGCAGGGTACTCATTTGATCATTACTAGTGCATCAACATGGGGTCTTAAATTGTAAAAGAGTTGTAGGTAGTGTGTCAGTAAGAAAAAAAATCTAACTTCTCTACAGGTCTGTGACAGGTCTTTCTTGGAATACACATAGTTCACATTAGCTTTTTGCCAATGGTAGTATGCTGAGAAGACGTACATTTTCACTGTCTACCAGGACTCCGAGGTTTTACTCTAAGTCAGTTTTGCTGGACCATATCCCTATTCATAAAGACATGTTGCATATTTCATTTCCAGATTTATAAATGCACATGCATATATTCCTTGCTTGTGCCTGTTTCGCCAACCACCCAAAGTGCTCTGTCTCCATGAGCACAACTTCATACTCTCTTTGTCTCAGAAGGATGCTGTGGAAGGTGGTCATCCACTGTGACGTGCAAAACATGCCACCTGCTCCCACTGTGTGTTTTTACTGTTGGAGGATGGATCTGTGAGCATTCCTCATCTTCGGCCTCTGGATTGTCAATGACTCAGAAACCCACAAAGCTACTTTGACAAAGAAGGTCAAAAGGGGCTACCTTTTGACTGATCCTTGTTAAGAATTGTGTTTGCATTCTAATTATGCAAATATTTCCATGAGGTTTGAGAAATATCTTGTGGGGTGACATATATACTGGAAGATGAATGAGTCCAGTTCTTTCTTATATAGGCTCCTTTCGATAGTACATGAGTAACTTAAGAAATTCATTTTGTGTCTTCTGATTAACTATGATTGTAACATCTCAAAGCCTTGATTTGGGTTCAGTGAATGTGTCTATATTCTACCTTTTATCATACTCTTGCATTTTCTTGGTTTATTTGCCTTAAAAAATGGATTGGTTTGAGTTCTTTTTATTCCTGGGGCTTTTTCAGCTCTGAAAAGCAGTTTTGAGTAAAGAATGGGAAGAACATAATTAGGACAGTCGGCTCTTCATGTTCGTGCTGAAGAAGTTAATATAAGAAGCTCAGATTTATTTTTTGTTACCTTGTCAGTGAGACATGGATAGCATGTAACTCTGTAGTAGCATATAACCACAACAAAAATAAAACAGTTCACCTAGCCACTTAGGAAATGGCTTTAGCTACTCAGGGCCTTCATTTAATATTAGCAAAATTTTAATCATAGCAGATGACATTATTTTGTACATTTGACTTTGCTGGGGTTAATTTTTATACTTTTCAAATTTATTTGAGTGTCAAATATATTTAATATTAAATATTTTAATGCTAGTGTTGTTGGGAAAAGTATCTCATTAAAATCAGTGAAAGGCATATTGGGCACAGAGAAAAAAAAGATGTAAGTTCTCCTTTTGCATATGTATGTCTTCCCACTATAGCTATCAGAGATAATTTTGCTTAGATCTGCATAAAATATGCATCTTCGGGGAACTTTTAGCTAAAGAGCTGTGTATTCTGTCTTGATAAGCACTGGGTATGTTATGTATGTTTTGGGTTTGGTAATCCAGTAGTCATTTCTGTGATCCATTCAAACAAAATACCCAAACCAATGAGGTAACTAAACCTTTAATTACAGTAATGTATGTACAGAGCATTTCTCCTCCTCCCTACTTCCCTTCGCCCAAACCATCCCTCGTTCCCCTGGGCATCGACTGGTTGCTAAAGCATTGAATCCGTCACAGTGCACTTAAATGGCTGCGGGAAATTTGTTTTACAAGGCTGGTTTTAACTGAACTACCTGCTGTGCACCACATTGCTACTGTTTGTGAAATGAATGATGGGAAAAGCAAGTCTGTGATTTCATTTGTTCAGACCGATTAGTCACACGTTGCATATGGTATCATTTGCTTGTCACTTAATGACTGACCAGCCTGCCTGAATCATTAGTGCGGCAGTGCAATGAAAGGAAGACATAAACATAATGATGAGCTCAAGGAAGTGGAGTGCTGTTTTACCTAAAAGAAATGGTGCGCAGAAATCCAGCACAGCTGCAGGTGCTCCGACGACAATGTGGGAAGCAGTTAGCTTCCAATTTAGCAGAAAATTAAGAGCGAAAAAACTGTTATTTGTGAGAGAAGATACTCATGGCAAGCAATCATCCATGCTCTATACCCACAAGATGAGCATTCAGCTGTCTTTGTCGTGACTTAAAACAATTGGTATCTTGGGCAGCATTCAACACCAGATTGGTGCTTATTATCTGCAGTTTATTCTTTCTTGGGATATTTTGTAAAACCCCCCCTTTATTTTATGGTTAATTTGCTTGCTTGAATGTAAAGCCATTTAAGCTGAAAAATCTGGATTGGGGTTCATCATTGTGCCAGTGCTCTGAGCTGTGTGATGCAACATAATTGGCAATTTTCAAATTCATAATCCATTTTGTTTCATGCATACACACACACACACACACAGAGCCTGCCACCCCCTCTCTGCAAACTGCTAAAAAAGCAAGATTAAAGCATGTGGATTCCTTCAGTCAAATAACAGGAATCAACAAGAGGTGAGTTTTTATAAAGCTAAATAATGTAGCCAGGAGAGTGTAATTCCCAAGGAAGAACGATGGATGTATTAATGGATCTGAAATATCCTCATTCTTAGCTAGGCAAGGCTTCTGCCAGCTCTAGCAGAACTCCACACTGCACAAAAATACTGGAAAATCTGAAATTTTTAGTTATGCCATTTTTAGTGATTTTGATAGCAGGCTACAAAGAGAAAACATTATCGGGCGGAAGGTATTGGAACTTGGCATTGAAAAGGAAAATGCAATAATTTCTTAAATGCATGGCTGTTTATACCAATGCACACTGCTATTTGTTCAGAAGAACTTAAAATTTACTTTTTCTAGTTGAGGATAAAAGGCAAACCAGGGAAAATTCAGGCCCTGAGTTCTTCTGTAAAAGCATTTTGTTTTTTCTCTCCTGTTTTATGTCCAGCCTTTGTTCCTGGAAAAGCTTTCACTTCTCTGGACTTGCTTACAGGCCTTGGAGGCCAAGAGATTTTCTATGCCTTGCCATCTCACCATAACGCATGGTGCTGGCAGGGTTGGTTACTTTTTTTAAGGTTCGAAAGTAACTTGAGTTTCTACACCAAATTCTGTCCAGCCTGAGCTTGTGATTTTAGTACTTCCTTGTGGTCCCTTTTTGTTTTCACCAGCTGGCCACAGCCAACACTCAGCTCCACTCTATTTCCCTCTGGCTAATGGCCAGCCGCCTTGCCTGCCAGCTCTGCCTGCGATCTGCTGGTTCCTCTCCACCCATTTTCAACATTCCTGTCAGCTTGCATCCTCTACTTCATTAAGCATATCCTCTGGTTTTTCAGAAATGAAGGATTCTTCATGATGTTGGGGCAGAAATGGTCCGAGTTCACCAATCCCAGAGTACCAGATCTGCAGGCTTTGCCACGTTGCACCTACATGGGAGGAAATCACACTGAACTATTCTCCTAGTAGATCTCTGTTCACCCTAGAGTGAAAACCTTTGTATCTGAGGAAGTTAATTTCATCTGCAATTGATAATGGCATTATGAACTTGGAGTGAAAATTTTTCACTGGGTACTGCATAACCCTTGTTTGAAGACTTAAAGGATTTCTCTGTTCTATTCACTTCAGATACACTTAGCCTTTATGCTCTGAGTTTCTCTGTTGTCTGGCAATCTGTTCTTCAATGAGAAGGTGCTGCAGCCTTTAGACAAGTGACTTCATGTAAAAACCGGCTACAGTCACTCGATCATAGAAAGAGATTGCATATCTTTCAGCAGCTGAGCACTCAGAAGGTAAACAGAAAGTCAGCAATTACTAGGAAAGGAGCTATAAACAAGACAGGAACCATCATTTTGCTCCTCTGTAAATGGTAGATATGCTCATACCTTGGACACCATTTCTTTTCCTAATTGGTCCGCCATAGACAAGGCAATAGAAGGTGTAGAGAAGGGCAGCAGAAATATCAGAGACCAGGAATCCCATATGGAAAAGAGACACCAGGGCAGAAAACAAGAGAGTCATATATGATCATAAACTGTAATTACTCTGAATTTCACACCATACAGGAGCAATGTCAGAGAGCACTTCTGAAACAAATAAAAGGTAGCTGCACATCTTCACCTGGCAAATGGAATTCTTCTCCAGTAGTTGGTGTGGAATTTTAAATGGGAATATTAATGAAAAATGAGATTCTTTTTCTCCCATATGTACATTTGGATTTGGAGAACATGAAGGATGTGGGTAATTGTGACCCTCCTAGAGAATTTCAGCTTGTTGCTTTGAGAAGTTTGGTATAACCTTTCACATATGTTTGTGATTAGTTTTGTCTCCAACTGGCAGTGGAGCAGCATCTCACCAGAACAGCATCCAGACAAGAAAAGTTCAGCTATCCAAATTTAATGAAAAATTTACAACAATGCTGAAAGTCTGTATTTGAGACAGGCATTCATAGGTACTGCAAAGTGAACTCTATAAAATCTGGATAACTGAACAGTTGTTTAACCCAAATGTTAAAATTGTGGAAGTTATAAAATATTTAATAGATGCTGGCTCATGTTGAGAGTTTCATGCATTCAGATGGTGAGGTGCAGTCTCTGCATTCTAATTGACGGCAACAGCCTCACACTGACAGCTGCCTATGTATAATGACTCATATTTAAGAAATGTGTTTATAGTTGATTTATTTACTGATTGAAATGAGAGTGTCTTTGGTGGCAGAGTTCCCTTTTAAAAAACAGTTTCTTTTAAAAAGTAGAGTAAAAGAAACATTAGAGAATTTAGAGAGCATCTTTAATATCCTCATGAGAGATGTCTGGCTTGCTCCATCATTTTTTCTGGTCACCAAAATTCATGTAGGAATCAACCAAAGTTACCTGTAAACTTCCCCACATGTGGGGGAAAAAAAAAGTAATGGAGGAAAAAAAGTTCAAGGAAAATTATTTTGATATTCTTGTTTCAAACATTATTCACAAATAAATCTGAATTTAATTCCAAATAAGTCAGTGCACCATCCCCATTTTTCAAGTCTGATGGTATTAAATGCTCAACAGATTTCAAAATATTTCTGTTAAACTTCTTTTTGATTTTCTAACCAAGGAACTATGAATAACATTTTTCCCCTAACACCAACTAGAAGCAAAATAGCTTCAGACCAACTTTCAGTATATTACATATGACTCCATTATGCATCCGCCTCTTGCATTTACACAAGTAAAACCAGTGTGTACATCCAGAGCCTTGTTTTTCTTTTATTTACTTGATTTCAGAAAAAAAAAACCAACTCATATGGAGATTAACACTGTGAGCCAGCATGGGGATCAAACAAAAACTAGAAAAAAAGCAATTATGCTGCTGCTGCTGCTGCTGGCACTCCTGTACAATGCTCAAATTGCAAGGCTGTCAGTGCTTCCTGCCACATTTTGTTTTTTATAAGCCACTTTTGTCTTCAGCTAAAAGCATTAGAGTATTTTGCATCTATTCCATATTATGTACCCTCGTAATTGAAATATTTAGAAAAAAAAATCAGGTATTTGAATAAACCTCTTAACCATTGAAAGTACTATGCAATATGAAATAATTATGTATATTATCTCTATATCTAGACCAATTCTATAGCTACATGGACATATCCTACTCTGGTTAATTGAGGGAGTCCACCAGACCCTGGATGAATGTCAGCATCACTGCAGCTGTTCCCTCCCCAACTCCCTAAGATTGTCCAGGGATGTTGTGGATGCCCCATTCCTGGAAGTGTTCAAGGACAGGTTGGATGAGCAACCTGATATAGTGGAAGGTGTCCCTGCCCACATCAGGGGAGTTGGAACTAATGATCCTTAAGGTCTCTGCCAACCCAATCTGTTCTGTGATTCTGTGATAACGTAGGGAAGTCCTTAATAATTGTGCAGTCTGGTCAGTAAGCAGTTTATGAGAGAACTTGTGTGGCACAAACTGTTCGTGATCGAGGTGTTGGGAGGCAACCACACCATCTTGCTCTTGGAGCCCATACGTCCATACAATACTGTCCAGAGGACTGAGGTGTTTAACAAGGCCACAGTGGTCATTAATTGCATCTCTTATTAGTTCAGAAAACTTAAATGAAGAATAAGGAAAAGCTGGGAGATGAAGAAGGGTTGTCTAGCAGAGGGTGGCTCTCTATCCATATGGCTGGAACCAGAACAGAAAGAAATGCCAGATTTGTCTGGGAGCCTGGAATACTCTCTTAGCTACCTGAAAGAAGCTCTCTGAGTCTGATAAAACACTTATTATTGATGTTCTTCCTTTGACCACACCAGCTTAAAGGTCACAGCCACTCACTCATTTCTTTTGTGGATCCAGTCTTTCTTTTCTTTTAGAAGCACACAAGGTATTTTGTGAAGAGCTGAAAGGAATGTTTATAGTCAGGTGAA
Organism: Origma solitaria; assembly: GCA_013397895.1. Lineage (NCBI taxonomy): Eukaryota > Metazoa > Chordata > Aves > Passeriformes > Acanthizidae > Origma > Origma solitaria. The sequence continues at coordinate 465,193 of VZRL01012171.1, read as the reverse complement.
TTTTTGGATTATTTAAGTGAGAGGAAAATAAAAGTTTTGATCCAAGCAAAGGTAATCTGTTTTCACAATCCCAATCTTGCATTTGTTCAGCTGAATTAGTTTCCCTTTCTTCTCTTTACAATGTCTCCAGGACTTCCCCTACACATCCACCATGGTGAAAACTAAATTGGGGTAGTGGCAGAAAAGTAAGGATGGCAATCCTCTCTGTGGTACAGAGTGAGAGCATCCAGAGCCTCCTCTGCAGCCAATCTCTCCATTTCCACAAGCAGAGTTTCAGTGAAGGAATTGAGAGCGAAAAATTGCCTCTGCTGTGACAATGAAAAGTCAAATGAGGCTCTGGGAAAGAATAGTAGTTCCAAGAGGGGATTTTCCCACAGAGTAAATTGTTTGTAGGAGTCCATGGTTTCATTGTAATGGTCCCTGAGGCAGCAGTCTTCCTGGTGGATTGCTGTTGTGAGTCAGCCTAGCAGCAAAGCAAGCCTTTCAAGCAGTCATTAAACTCCTTACCTCTCACTCATTATTCAGAACTCTGCTGATTTAACAAGACCTTCTTCTGTAGCTGTCTAAATTCTCACCTATAAGACTTTATTGAAAGAAAATGTCCCTCCCTCCTCCCCCCTAAGGTAATTTTAAAGTCACCAAATATCAGAGAAAAAAGCCTTTATTCTGCTCTAATATAGCTGCCTTGTGCAGTGTCAATACTGATCTTGATACCAGAGTGTCTTCATCTCTTGCTCCAACCCTGCAGGAGTCAGCAAGAGCCTGGTTCCACCTGCACTCACAGCAGCATGAATCCAAATGAGCTCTTACAACTGTGAAGCTACATGAGATTTAAAGTAGGGCCTTTTAGAGAAAGCCATGATGACAGATCTTTTATGCCTGCTGAACATCCTAAGGAATGAGCTCCAAGCTATGAGGAGAGCAAAACGTCCCAATGAAGTGCCTCCTCTGTGCATAGCTCTGCCACCACCCTTCTAGTGGCCTGGTGAGTGTGGTCTCATGTGTCACTGCCTGTGGAAATAACAGCAATATTTGTCTCTTCTCTGAGAAATTTTGAGATCTAGATTCAGAAAGCGGATGTTGCTAAAATATTTGAAATTAGGTGGATAATGTAACTCTTATAAGTGAGAAATTCAGGGTAAATTTTGATTTTCTCTCTGTGTTTAACTTTCAAGTCAGATGTCAAAATGAAAGAAGAAAAGCAAATTAACTAATCTCTTAAATGAACTTAATTTTACTTTACCTACTCATTTAGTTATAGTTACATATCTATTCCATATAAACATATGATTTTTTCTATTGGTGAGCCAGTCTGTCTGTCTCTCTGCCTGTCTATCAATCTATCTACCTATCTATCTATCCATCCATCCATCCATCTATCCATCTTGTACTTATATACCATTACACTGCCTCAGTGGTGGAGCTCTGCAAAAATCAATGCTGTTTCAGCTAGCTGTCAACAGGCAGGGTGCATGGCTTCCTACAGAAGAACAAATCTGATAGCAATTACATGAAAGAAACTGTGCAGTCCTTACCTAGAGACTTTGGTTACAAAAACGTACACAGCAGCAGTATGAAGAATGAGACATGACTGATGAATTAAATCACTGCAAAGTGAGTTGTCTTCCATTAGGCTAGACAAAAATACCTAGAAATTGCACTGAACGGAAAGAAGAATTAGTAAAGTTTCTAAAACTTCTGACAGCAAAGGGTGAAAATGCCTGTGAAGTAATAGTGCAAGTGATAATTTGAAATTGATACTATTATATCAAACACTATATGTGTTGTAACAGATGGCACACCAACTGCATTTGATGTGAATTTAGGGTTAATTACAGTATTTGAAAAAGGATTTGGACATCCATTTTTTGGCATTTTAATATGATGGGCAGCAACAAACACCAAGGATGAAAATAATTGAGCAAAGCTTGAAGAAATGAGAAAATTGCAACAAAAATTGTAAACTTCAATATCTCATGTGCACTGAGCAATCACAATTTCCAAATATGTTGGAAATAATCAATTTATTCTGATTGGTGAAGCATAACAATATATGGCTGTTTAGCTACTGGTGGGCAGCTTGATATGTCATCTATTGTTTGGAGAAGGAGAGATTGCACGTGGCTTCCAAAGACCAGAATAATTCAAAACTGACTCACGGCAAATGCTCTTGACCTAACGTTTTTTTTTATCTTGATTTGCGTTTGAAACACATTCTGAACTTCTTGAGGAAATATGGATTTCTTGGTACAGATGTACTTTTCAATATCCAACTGCATTTAAGAGGCATGGTGTATTTCAGGACAGTGTTATCATTAAAGAAAAAATTCAAAAGATAGTAGATTCTTTAATTCAGCCTCTTACAATATATTTGATTGTTTTTGAAAGCAAATAATCTATCTTATTACAAATCTAAGCACACTGATTCAAAACATTTCAGAGCTCCTTTCTACCAAACACCCACAAGATAAAAATATCTTCAATTTTAAGTCAAATTCAGCTTGGCAAACAAAATAATCAGATTCAGGAAACAAAAATGAGTGATTTGAGAACTTGGTTAGGAATTCTTAAATGTGGAGATACAGCAGTTAATAGGGTCAATCTAGAAAATAAAATTCAGGGCCCAAAACCACTTGACTACTTGCTCAAAGACGCTAAGGTGTCTTTGTATTTCATTATTTGTATAATGAAATTTCATTATTTCATCATTTGTATACACAAATAATGAAATCACATCCCTGAGCAACACATCCCTGAGAAGTTCTTTTCACCTATGCAGTATATGAAATTTGATACAAGAAACTTCTACATCTGAAATGCGTGCTGTATATGCTGCACTGAAAACAGCCAAGACCAAATGAACAATTACATAGCTTCCCACAGTAATGTGAAATGGAAAAATATTCTCATCCAGGGAGATATTATTGGTCTCACAGCACCTCTGGATGAGCGCACAAACTGCAAGAGTGAAGCAGTTGCCATTTGTCAGGAACAAAACCAGTTGCACTGGTGTCATCTGTAGGTGACCCTGCACTCCTAAGAGACACCCTGAGCCCTGGTATGTGGTTTAGAGATGTACCAGTGCCATATGTTCTCCTGCCACATGCTGTCCCTGTTGCCCAGGCTAGGCTGTCCTCCCAGCTGGTTGGTGGTTGGCTCCAGCCCATCGCCCAGCTCTAACCCAGCAGCCATGAGGGAGAAAGACCTTTCAACTGGAGCTATGTTCACTGAAGTCCCCTGAAACAAGTCACCCATCTCAGGAAGGATTTCCAGATCCTACAGTGCAGCAGAGAAAGCCAGGGTGCTGCAGAGAACAGGCACGGGGAAGGCAACGCCAATTCACCTACACTGTGCAGCTGAGCACAGTAATTACAGGCATGGTGTGCAGCATGCTTGTTTATTTGCTGCTTTATATCACACACTGTGCAATAGCCTGCAGGAATTCATTCTGCCCCTAATTTGGTCTTAATTAAGATTATGCCTTTATCTGGGTAAACAGCCAAAAAAGTTGAGAAGGGTGGGTGGAATAAATAAGTAATGCAGTACATTAAGCCATTGCCTCAACTAGTATCAGTCAAACTCCCTCGTGCATCTAAAACTTTTGAATGGCAGTGAGAGAAAATTGAATTTAGTAGGAGTTTGCTCTGGGTATGGTGTTGAATCAGTATGACTCTCACCTTAATTAAACTAATGCTCATGACAACAGAGCAAGGGTAGCAAAGGTGTGAATGCACAGACCTCTTGGTGTCTTATGACCAAGTCTCGCTCTAAGAAATTTGCTGTTTCTTAAAGATACTACTACTCATTTTTCAGATCATACAGAAAATGGATTTACACAAAAAGATCAGGCAGTGAAGAAGAACTCCGAGACTGAACTTACGTGCTGATCTCTTTCTGGTAGGCGACAATGAATAAATCAGGTAAGGCAGCCCAGACTGACAAGCTGGAGCAATCTCAAACATCACATTCATTCATGGCATTGAAGTCAACCAAAGCTTTATCTTGGATGGTGTTTCTGTTCTTAAATAACAAAATATATCAAAATTATATGATTGCTTAGAACAAAAAAGATGATGGGTCTTTTATAGCCCCAGCTCTTCCACATCAGGGAAAAATTAAAAAAAAGAAAATACCCAGTACATGTTCATGCAAATCTGGTTATACAATTTGTGGTGCAGCATGGGCTACTTTGTATCTGAGCAGGTGGTTTGGCTTCCAGGCAAGGATACAGAGGAAGCTAATACTTGTTTAACTCAGCCGGAAAATGAGGAAAATATAGTCCAGAGAGACACTCCACTATATTTTTTTTTCCTGGAAAAGTGAGTGACTATAAAATATTCTTTTTTATCCTGAAGACCCTACTTTACTTGGAATGATAGTTTGTAGTTACGGGTAGGAGAAAGTGTTGTATAGTGTAGAAGAAAGAGCATTGTGCCATGCACTCTGCTCTGCAGCTCTTGGGACAATAGTGTAGCTCCAGTCATAGCCACAGGACAATGCAGCTTTGCTGTAACAGGTGACCACATACACATGGCTTTGTGACTCTAACAAATGCTGGGGACAGGGGCAGCACTGGCCAGCTAGATAATTCTGACAACGGAAATCTGTATAAAGCAAGAGATCTTGGAAAATCTCTTATCTCCAAGTATTTTGCTTTTCCAGTGGCCTTTATCTTATTTTCTTTCTGTCACTGTTTTCTTTCCAGTAACAGTCAGAGGCACATAACCTGTCGTCATGTTTTGAGGCCATTAAAGCATTTTCAGCAGTACTAAATCTACCCATGATCAGTGACTTTAACGACCAGAAAAATGGTTTCTAGGGAAACCTCTATTCAAAGGAGAGAAGTAAAACATGCAGCTCATTAGAAAGGTTCACAGCATACCTGCAGAAGGTGAGGAGGGTCTCTTGTGCATTGTCCTTACGCACTTTCCTCCTCCTGGAGGGAAGAGGAAGCCTTTCCAAAACTGTGTGTGGTTTGAGGGCCTAACCCTCAGCTGAGGCAGGCTTCATGATGGATGCTTAAATAGGAGCCATCCTGAACATAATCCTCTCTGAGAGTTTTTTTAATACAGATCTTTTCAAGAGTTATGAAGTAGAGAGAAAAACAGATAGCACATGCACCCCATTTATGACAGATTTGACAGTGATTTCAGTAACTAACTTCAGACTTTTTTATTTGTTCCTATTTGAAAGGGTAAGCAACTTTTCAAAGCAATAGGACAACATTTTTCATTCCTGCTTCCTTCCCAGGTTACTCACCACCCTTTCCCCCAGTCAAATATCTTCCACTGTGTATCACTGCATCACCAAGGGAAGGCAACAGGACTGTCCAAAACTCTGCTGGCTAAAAGTAAGCAGAGCATTGTCTTCCCTCTGCAATCAAGCTTTTGTAGCACTGATGTAGGCTGTACGTGGGGCAAATATAGAGCCCCATAATATCTCCTCCTGCCCACATGGCACCAACAGCCTTCCTCAGTAGCTTTTACTAGTGAGTGGAAGAAGTAGCTGAGGATGGATTTGTAGCTGAGAAAGGGGAGTCTACCAAGATGCTGAGGTCAGTCCCTAGCAATGCTACTGCTTTTCTGATTATTATTCACTGTCCCAGTTCAAGTGCTCAGCTTGGCTGAGCAAGACAAGAATTGCAGTAAATTCTGGGCTTCAGCACAAGGCCTTTCCCAGACCTGCCTCACTAGCAATGGAGAGGCTGTGTCCCCAGGCAGAAATATGACCATAACATCTCCTGGCTTCTGGATTTGAAGATCAAGGTGACCTTCAGCCCTGTGAGCAGCGAGGCTCTGGGGCAGCCCCTAGAGGGGCTGTGGTGTTGCACAGCCAGGTCTGGATAAGGGCAGAGCTTGAACCTGTGAAAAGCCAGAAGGGTTGCAGGTTTGCTAGAAGGTGGCAGAAGTCAGTGACCCACCAAGTCAGTGACCCACAGTGTGTGTCCCCTGTCTCAGAATGCTGAAGGGCCTGGAATTCTTCAGCCAGGTTTAGATGGCTGAGTTAAGGATTGCTAAGCAAGCCCCATTCTATTTAGCTTGAGAGAGATTAAATTACGTTTCTCACTTTATTTTAATGTATTTAATGTTTATTTCTATATGTGCATGAGTACTTAATTTAGTATAATTATTGAGATGAATTGCAGCTAACATTACAAGAAAATTGTAACTTGTCATAAAACAAGTGGGCCATATTATAACAGAGCTGCTACCACACAGAAATGCTCTGCTAGAATAGCTTAATAACACAAATAAATCCACATTCCCCAACATGATACTTCGTTGGGGAGTTGATTAATTATTAGGAAGTAAAATGGCTAACAAAGTAGCATATATAAAAATATCTTCTCACATCAATAAGATTGTAAATTTTAACTCTATTGCATGACAGCAAGTATAAGCAAGAATTACACACAATGCAATGAGCTCAATGAATTAATATGCCTAGGGCTTTTGTTGCCAGAAATACTTTGCTCTGTGTTATAATCAGTCATTGTAACTGTTCTCAGCTGCAATTTAGGTTTCTTCTTGCAGTTTATAAGTGACACCCAAGTGTTGGTGCCAAAGAGACCTTGTGACAATGCTCATCTTCACAGCCTTTCCTACATATCTGAGGCCTGACCTTCAGGATGCAGCATCTTTTCAATACATTAGAAAGATAGAGTTGCTGCTTTCACCTCTTTCCCAGTTCTTTTCTGTCTGCTGAAACCCAGTTGTTGTTGTCCTTACCCCTATGGTCCTTCTAAGTACAGTTTAGCCACCCAGGTACATTTTGCCATGGAGTTGAGAAACCAAGAATATTGAAGATAAAGGCAGCGAATGCATTAAACATCTCTGCCTTGTTCATGTCCCTGTTTGTGAGGTAACCATCCTTATCCTGTAATGCTGTATTTACATTGCCTATTGCCACTAATATATCTGAAAAAAAATCTTTTTATTGTCCCCCACAGTTCTGCCCAGCTTCAATTCCAGTTGAGCTTTGGATGTATGAATTTTCTCTCTACAATGGCAGGCAGCATCTCTGTAGTCTTCTCATGTCACCTGACCTTGCTTCCGCTGGGCATACACCTTCTTTTTTTGTCTTATTTCCAAGAGAAGATTCCTGCTCAGCCAAGCCACCTTTTGCCTCACCTGCTTGACTTCCAACATTTGGGAATTGCCTGCTCCTGTGCCCTTAGGACGGGATGTTTAAAAGGTGACCAGCACTGATGGACCCCAGTCAAACATGTTTCTCTGTGTATCACTGTGTCACCAAGTGTCACCAAGGGAAGGAGACCTTACTTACTGATTCCCTGAGCAGCCTGAAGTCAGCTCTCCTTGAGTCCAGAGCTGAGGTTTTGCTGGCACTTTTCCTCTTAACAGATGTTTTAAACTCGATCACTTTGTGACTCTGAATACAAGTTTTGTCATCAAATGTTCAAAAAATATTTCTCAGCCACCAAAAATCATGAGCTTGGCTTAAAATCCATGAATTTAGAAACAAAGTATATTTTGAGCTCTTGTATTTTCTTTCTGCTTGAAAAATGGGTGTTTAATGTATTCACAGTTTCAATCGTTTCTAGACAGAAAGGAGGGCTGAAGGTTTACTTTTTTGTTTGAATAAGTGTTTTGCAGTGCAATCACAGTAAGCTATTGAGATACTCCATGAAGCAGTTTTCTGTTATGGGATGAACACTGAAACCCCCACAAAGTCAAAATACAAATTAATGGAACATGCACAAGCCACACATTATAACTTTGCTGCCACTGCTACAACTGTAGGCATACTGCTACTTTTTTTTTTCTCTTTTGGGCTGCTTTTCACTATTAGTGAGAGGGGCAAGGACACCAAAACCATGCTTTTTGCCAGGACACTTAGAAAAAATTGTCTAGCACTTTTACCAGAAAAATGGTTGCATGATATACAGCAGCCACCTAAATTTGCCACCTGAGGATCTGCTGCTGGGTGCAGCTCTGTCCACTATGATTGCGCCCCTGAACTCTCTGCAGACAGGGCTGCCATGGAGTCCTTAGATGTGGACATTTGTCCAAGCTGTGAAGGACACCAGTGCTCTGCTTTGGCACTGTATTTGGCATCTGCTCCTAGTGTTGCTAAGTGGCTGACTTCAGCAAGCCAGTCATGTGCCTCCACACCACTCATTTATTCCAGGAGTGGAGAAAGATAAAAAAAAAGCATTTTATGACAAAAATAATACTATCATGGGAAACACAATCTCCTCATTCAGCTGCCTTGGTGTTAATGTATGAAAGGCAGCAATGCTATCAAAAAGATATTTTAAATTAGCTACATTTTAATTCCTGCACCTCCACTGTTAGATTTGTTTGTCTCCATGTGTCAAACCAAAGTTGCTGGAAATCACATTTTATGGATGCATCTCCACCTTCATTCTGTTACTGCTTGATTTTGTATCCAAGGTGAAAAACACATTGAGATCTGTATTTAATTTCACCTTTATGTTGTGGAGGCATATACAAGCTTAATGCTGTGTGTATCAATCTTCTAACATGTTTAATGAAATGCCTGCTTAGGCTGACTATTTCTCCCACAACTGTGCTTTCTGCTCCAGCTAGCCTTGGGACGCAGTGATGCCCAGTACAGCAGGACTTGCCCCAAAGTGTTTTCAGGCTTAATAGACGAGTTGTGGGGGAGTAACATGATCCCTGTTTTCAGTGTCAGGGCCCAGGGCTGATTTTCATTAGGCAAAACTGGAGCAACCTCTTAGGCTGGATCTTTGATTTTGTACTACCATACTAACTAGCTCTCTAAAAATATCAACCCATTGTTGACAGGAAGAAAAGCACATTGTGCAATAAAAGATCAACTCTATCAACCCTAGTGGGAGTTTGATGCTTCCAAGGAAAACCAAAAGAGACATGAAACAGCAACCTGGCCTAGGAAACTGCACATTGATAAGGATTTCTTCTATATTTAGCCTTTTGGAATCTGAGAATTACTTCATTATACATTTTACCCTCATGTAATGAGAAAAAAAGAACTCACAGATGACATTGGGATGAATTTCTGATTTTTTTCTGTATTTCTTTTTCCTTTTTTTTTTTAAAATTTATTTGTATTTTTTTATTTCTACGTTTTGGGGACCACTGCATATTCATGGTAGTCATACTGAAACAAAATATACAGCATATTAAAAGTCTTGAATTTTAAAACAAAGCTTCACTGATGCTTGTTTTCAAAGTAGGGCTGACCTTCTTGACAACAAGTAAATAGTGACAACTCAGCAAAATTGAAACCAGATGACCTCAGGACAGTTCCTCTAAAGTACACAGTACTATACTGGCTATTGAAACAGATCTCAAAATACAGAGAGTCCTCTGCCACACTGTTCCTAAATGAGCAAAAGGTTAAGAAAAGGCACTTTAACAAATAGGTGATCCCCAAGGCAGACAACTCAATGATGCTGCCAGCTTGGCTGGAGCAGGGAACCAATCCATAAGAAATGTTGCCCTAACACAAAGGACTGACAGCACCCCTTCGCCAGCATCCTAAGTGCTCCTGCATCCTCCCATTCTGAAGTGCTCTGCCCAAGTAAAATTCAAAGTCATGCAGTTTCATCTTCAAGGCACTTATTAGCTTGGATGTCATCCCAAAGTTCAGGACTGTCTTTGGGAACTCCTGAGATGCAAATGACAGTTTTTCTATAAGGGTAAAGTTTGCAGAACAGAGAGTCTAATTTGTCAGGGACAAATCTTTCTCAGCCTCAGGTGTAAAACTATGTAAGGAACCTCCTAAGGACCGACCCAAAATGTTGAACTGTAAAGTTGTTGGGCGAAGTTAAAAAAGAACAAGTAAATGCATGTAACAGTCATCTGTCACACTGAGTCTTCAAACTTCATAGAAATGTCCTTGAGTAAGGGGTTAATCAATCTTTATAAGAACCTGTAAAGCATAGACTTTGGGCACTTGCATGGGCTGAAGCATCATGAAATTCATTGATCATGTGTCTTAGGTAATTCATGCTCAAAAAAATGAATTATACTTTTTGGGACATTTGTGGACTTGCAGAAACTTCAGATGAGTTTCTTCTATTACTTTTCTCATAAAATAATAATACAATCTGCCCTGTACCTTCAATCATGGAAAAGAATGCAAGTTAAATCCAGACAACTGCACTGTGAGAGCATCCAAAGAAAATATATCATATTCTCAAACTAACTTCTGCTAAAGCAGCAGCTTTGGTTATGATAAGGGACACAGAACTGTCTTAAGCTAAAAGAAAATTTGCGGTAATGTAATGTGATTTGAGGAGTAAAGTTTGAGGAGTTATGTAATTTGTGGTAATATGATGTGATTTGAGGAGAATATATCATACCTACAAGCTAGGTAAGCTTTCTGCCAGAAAGATCCTGCCCTGGTAAAAATCAACAACTCATTTCTAATACAAGAACATTGGTGTAAACACATAAGCATAGCTGGTGAGGTGAGGTAACCACAGATGTCCACAGCTTTTCTGGTGCAAGGAGGGAAGTTTCACGTCAGAATTCCCACCCAAGCAAACAGTTTCGGTAACACATAAGTATGTGGAAGTCAGGCCCGAACTAACTGAACTAATGATTTTGCTGGACAAAACCAAACCCCAAACCTTTAGCTGGCCTTTTGCCTTTGGCTCTCTACACCACTGTTTTCTCTCTGCCATTACACTGAGCTGCCTTTCCCTTGTACCACAACACTAGTATGCATCAAAAAGATGAGGTGATTACCCTTCACTGAGTTTTCATAGCTCCAGGTGTCTGTCAGACACGCTCTGGCTGCAGCTGAGCAGGGTAAAGAGGCCCGAGCTTAAGAAAAAAACCCCAAGAGTCCTTTGAACTCCTCTGCTTTTAGAAGCAGTTCAACTGACACAGGATGTTTCGTCTCACAGCATGCCAGCCGTACTGATTCCTGTCTGGTTTTCAAGGCTTACCCTAAAACTGTGCTGAGATATGCTGGGCCAAAGATAGGAGAAGACTCTGGCCCCAGTGATGAAAGGCTGAATAGCAGAAAAGCAAGAGAGATGCTTTCCATGGTGAGAAGAATGAAAGAAAAGTTCTACCCTGATTTTAAAAGCCCATTTCACTCCAAATGATTTTTATTAATGCTAACTGGTGCATGCCTGACTTACACTTTTAATCCTTTTAGTTGACAATAGCTTACTCATGGGTGCAGAGATGCTTATGATAACTTTAGTGAAATCCAGCCTAGGTCCAACTAAACCCATTAGCTTAAGTCTCAAACTGCTGTGCAAATGCCACGGTGCAACTGCTGAAGCCAGTAGTCACCTGCAGCTGCGTGGCATCAAGCCCTAGGTAAGAAGATTTGGCAGTGCCTGAGCCTGGCAGAGTGGCTCAATGAAGCCTCAGCACCAGCTGGGCTGAGCCACGTGCCTGTCACCAATCTGTCACCACTCTGCAGTCCTGCTTCTGAGAATGGCCTTTAGCCTGGGGCAACCTCCAGCAACAGTATAGTATTCCTGGTTTTACTTTGGTCACTCACAGTGCTGAATTCTTCATCACATTCCAATATCTGATGCAGTATATGGCACACAAAGCACGAACCTAAGGAGTGTTCCGAGCCATGGTATTCTAACTGGAGACATTCAGAGCATCCTGTATCAAGTTTTTAAAAACAATTCTCATTTGAGGTAAAATTAATTCAAAAAGCCACTCAGAGGCTTGTTGGAGTCGAATGATGTATAGTCTCAGACGAGCTGCAATTACTTTCAGCAGAGTCAGGAGTCAGATTTATGAATACCTCATCAGTAAGAGTCTCCTGGGTTTTCCAGGTTGAAGGGTCAGGGCTTCAGCTGCTGCTTTCCTCAAACAGGGCACTGCTTGCATCTGGATCCATGTTAGCTGTCGGCTACCTCACCCCTCCCTTCCTAGGGAAGAGAGCGATGGTGACACTGGTGGGTTCCACTTCATGCCACTGAAGCTTCATCTTTTTCCTTAAGTATGTGTGTGTATATGTGTGTGTGTGTGTGTGTGTGAGCTTCTCTGGCTTCTCTGCCCAAGGAGATGCATCCTGCACTGCACCTTCTTCCTGAAAGCCGCAGTCTTGGTACGCACCTCAGTATTCAGAGATCCTATGGCTTGGGCAGTGTATGGGCTGGGGCATCACCTCCCTGAATCCATTACTCCTCTTGGTAAGGTGGCTGTAAGGCATGTAGTGAGAAAAAAGGTCAGGCTGAGGGAATGAAATGAAGGGAGAGGAGGGAATGTTAACCAACAAGCTTTGTATTTTCATTATGTTGCAAAGAGTTTTTGCTCTTTGTCTTCCTAATGCTGTTGATTGTTTATCTTTAAATTCTTTAATAAGCAGGACTTATTTTCATTCTCTGTGTGTGAAGGGGATACTTATTGTATCTAAATAGCATGTATGATAGAGGAACACAAAGAGTCTTTAAGAGTTTACAGTCTTCCCTGCCTTGAGATTATTCACATTTATGCAAAACAGGATGATCTCCATTCCTTGTCTTAGGCTGTAGTTTTTCCTACACATTTTATTCCAGCATTCACCTTAGACATCCCTGCATTTGCACGTACAAACATTTTGCAGATTACAAAACGACAACTTCTCCCTTTTTAAAATCTCTCATGGGAACTAAAAGTTTCCTATCAGTGCACAGATACTTATGCCTTGGACTTCAAAAAATAAAATCAGTCTTGATATTTAAAATCTGAAAAGTGCATGAGGAAAATCTAAAGCGGAACAGATAGCAAGAAAGGGTTAATTGACATGAAGACCAGCACAATCCTGACCATACTGATTGTAGTAAGGTTTTCATTAGCAAACAATTAGCAACACCTACACCAAATAAAATGGATTTCTAAACAACAGGTAGTAATAACAAAATACGTTCCCTAGCCGAGAGTCATTAGAGGTAGAGAAAGATTATCCATAAAGAGAGGATTAGTAAAAAGAGAAACCCCCGATGTAGCAAAGGGAGCCCCAGCAGGCCAGCTGGCTAGATTGAGGTAATAATCCTGCATTTCTTCAAAGAAATAATAAAAGTAAAAAGAAAGATCAGAGCCAATAAAAGAACCTCCTTGCATGATACAGTGTGCTATGGATAAATGCATGTGCTTTTTTAACAATAATTTCTAACAGGCAAACAAAGAAGAATCAGCAGTAGGGTTCAGTAATATTTAAAGAGACCCAGGAATTGATAATGCCACTTTTATACCTGTGTAACTCCACTGGCTTCTTGATTTATAACAATCTAAGTAGGAGGAGAATCTGTATGCCCACAGTACAATACAGTGTGCTATAGGACAAATTGTTGTTCACTGTTGTTTCTCTGACTGCTGGGGGGCAAACAGAATGAACTAATAGGTCTCTTCAGGGTTTTTTGGGGTTTCAAATCTTTTTTTTTAATGTTAGGAATGCTTTAGACTCCAGTTGTTTTCTTGCTTTAGTATTAATCATTGTTCCATCTGCTTAGTGCAGGGAAGAGCAGAGTGAAAGTTTGCCTAGTTTGAGCACCCCCAAAAGGTTTCCCATCTGAGCAGCACTGCTACGGCAGCAGGTAACGGGGAGAGGCTGGAGAAGCAGTTCAGGGGCCAGAGCCTAGGTACAAGGGACTCTTCTATCGGTAGCCAAAGCGCTCAGCCCCACTGGGATGGCTCAGCCAGGTTTAGGTGTGATGAATTAGGCTCCAGCATTCGACTCTCAATTTCATAGGACCCGTTCTAGCAAAGCCCAGGGAGATTCACAAGCACGCAGCAGAGGCGTCCATATCTGTGTGATTTTTCACCTGGGCACCTCGGATCCCAGGCTTCTCCACGGAAATTCCAGTGAAGCTTCAGGCTGGCTTCTCACCCCTAAGATCTGCCCTGGCTGACATTTGCCTTGTGCCCTCGGGCACGGCAGTGTCCCCGTGCCGGGCAGGACCGTGTCCCGGGCCACTCGCAGGCCGGCTCCCGCAGGCCGGGCGCTGTGGCGGCGGCGCCATGGCAGCTCCCGGAGCCGGCTGTGCCTCGGCAGGGCAGTGCCCCGGGCAGGGCAGTGCTCCCGGGCCCCTTGCAGGCCGGTGTCCGCACACGGGGCGCTGTGGCGGCGGGGCCATGGCGGCTCCCGCGCCGCGCTCCGGGCCCCGGG
>VZRL01012171.1:436408-451026 GCA_013397895.1 Origma solitaria | reverse complement strand
CCTTGTCTTGTCCCTCCTCCCCGGTGAGTCTGGGGGCGTAAACGGTGAAGCAAAAACAGCGGCAGGAGCCAGGAAATGGGTGAGGGCACCTTCACCTGGGTGTACCTGAGAGGGAAGACTTGTAGAGAAAAATAACTGAAGTTTGTGCTACGTGGCCTTGACCTGGAAGGGCAGGTTTGCATCTGACATCGGTCACTCCAAAAGGTGCCGGGAGGATTATCTCCCACCCCATGACATCTTCCGGATAACCCCCAGCTCTGCCTGCCAGTGTCAACTTTCCATAGCGTCCTCAGTCCCGCGGTGGTGTCCGGGGCAGCAGCAGCTGTCCCTGCCTTGCTGCTGGAGGTTGTCATCCCCCAGCCGCTGCCACAGAGCCTGTGTGCGTGCGCTCCTGCCCAGGCCCAGGGCAGAGCCATCCCATCATGTGGTGATTCACAGGAGCTGTCAGGAACTGGAGCGACTGCAGCGCCTCATCTGTGGGGAAACAACTTCTGGGCCAAAGGTGTGAAATGAAGAGCCACCAACAAAGCCTCTCAAAGCCTCTCAAAGCAGCCTCTCACCTGCATGCCAGTGCTGCACTGCACCCTGTGGCTTCTGCTCGTAGCGCTAACTCTGCACAAGCATATGCTCAGACTTAGGAAAACGTCTGCCAGATTGCTTCAGCTTCTACCACACTGAAATTGCGGGATATTTTGAGTTTTGCCTGCTCTCACAGCTCTAGTTTACAGTGAGGGACTAAATTAACAAAAGGTGCTAGTTAGGAGAAGTCACTCAGATACACTGAGTCAATCCGTGGCATACAGAACCAGAAAACTATGCTCTAGAAATGGGCAGTTACTAACAATGAAGTCAAAACAGGGTCCCTGTCCTACTACAGAGCTTTGGTCATGGCCCAAGAGGATGCACTGCAAAGCCATCAACCTCCACAGCCCCTCTAAAGAGGAACAAATACTACTGTGGTAGTGATGCTGTGCTTCAAGACTGTCCTTTTTGCATACCCAGTGAACCACAAACTTGGTGTGCCAAGAAGAGCCCAGATCCAGGCCAGCCTGAGATGCTCACCAAGATCTCCTTCAGGTGAAGTGTGTTTTTACACCCCCATTCAAATGCATGGGAGGAGAGCAATGTAGGGAATGAGCAACTCCACCCTCAGGCAAAAGCTTAAGCACAAGGCAAAATCTCCTGGAGATTTCCTCCCACTCTGCTCCCTCCTATGGTTCCTCCTGGAGGAGGGGGCAACGAGGCCCATTATTTATTTAACACCAGAATGCTCAAAAAGAGGTTTGAGCTGGCTGTATAAAGAAAAGTAGGTTTCATTACCTATAGTGCTTCACATTTCAGAGGAGCTTGTATTGTTACACAGTTTGAATTGTTTGACAATATAATTATTATTATTAGTCCATAATGTACACTAACAGGTCTGGCGGTGGAAGGCTGTATATTAATGCACAGTAACTATGTTTCTCTGGAGGGGGTTAAACAAAACTGTAACTAGGGTCAAAGCTATGCCTTTGCCTCCATCTGCTAGAAACCAGGCATAGTTGCTTAAATTTTAATTACAAATTAATCAAACAAAAATATGGTACATTTTGCACTGGAGGGCTAAATGCTAATTTTGCAGCTAACCATAAAATATCTAATATTGGAAGGCTCTAATGTTAAAGGTTACTGTAGTTTGCCTTTGAAAATATACCTGATAAGATCCTCGAATTGGAACTGAACTTAAAATCAAAAAAGAATGGCATAGCTCATAGAACTAATTTTTACACCTTCTCTCTTTCTAAAGGTTCAGATAATTTCCTGGCAAGGGCTGTTAAACCCTTTTTTAACTCCTGTTAAACCCAATATTTTTTCCTAGTAAAGTCTGACAAGTTTCTGGAGCTCTTCTATAGCAATACTAGTTTCTGGGGAGAAGAGATAAGCCCTTTCCTATTTGCCAAACAATGATGGCAAACAAAGTGGTATTCTACAGGAAGCAAAAGGCTTTTTAAAAAATGTGGTTTATTGGCTTGGCTCAAGGTAGTTGCCTGCTAGGCTGAACCAGCAAATACATTTTATTCATATTTCTCTATAACGTGTGTTTCAGAACAAAGTACAGGCATTAAAGTGCAGGTACAGAACTGGTTTCAGGGTGACTGGTCTGTTTTTTTCACAGTAAAACATTTGTGGTAATGGAGCTGGAGATACAGCATGCTAATAAGAGCCCTGAAGGTATTCTTCATACCTAGCCTCCAGTCAGGGAAGTAGCTTACAAAATATTCAGTTCTTGGAATACACAACAACTGGTGGCTGTGACTGCAATGCACCATCCCGTCTTCTGGATCTCAAAAGCATATAAAACATGGTGATTCCTGGAAAGCAGTTGTATCCTTTAACAGACTAGTGAAAGTCAGCGAGAAATGTGCAGGAGGAGGAAGATGGTGGCTAGAATATAGGATCTCAAGAGATGGTGGGTCAGGTAGACTCTTAAAGGATCTCTGTCAAAATATGAGTGAAACTTAACTTTTGGCAACATACTTATATTTAGGCCAATTCAGATCTTAATTCCTCCTAGTCTAAATGTTCAACATCCTGCTACAGTCATCTTTTGTTTCCCTGCATTTGTCAGGTGCACACACACAACCCAGTTCTTCTGCTCTGGCAGAGCTCTAACTCATGCTGCTTTGGACTGTGCTGAACATCTTAGGGAGCCATGACAAACTTTGCCATTGGGGACCACCTTGTGCCCTCACTGCTGAACAAGTTTTGCCATAAAAAATGTACCTTAGTTCTGCAAAGGCCTGAGGGAAAATGTATGCAGTAGAGATCTTGTTCCATCACCCAGTTATCTTGAAGAAATCTTCCTTTCTGACAGGCTCTCCTGTGAGTACTAACAACCCCAGCAAACAAATTTGAATTTCCTCAAATCACAGTTTTGCTGATGTCAAGCCATTTTGAGGAGATATGGGACTTCTGCTGTGGCTGTCACGAGCTTGTCTTTGCTGGGATGTGAGAACACTTCTCACAAAGTCCTACCTTCCCAGTCCAGCTGTTACACTTCAGGTGATGGAAGGAGAATTGCTGCCAAGAACCCACGAGAGAAGAAGGGAAAGAGACACTGGGCTGATGAGTTACTGCTGGAAAGGAGGTGCAGTGAAGAGAGGAAGGTAAAAACAGCCAGCCACCACTTCCTTCTCATTCTACCAAGGGAGAGAGTTAGTGTCCTGCCTGCTGTGCAAAGAAAGCGAGCCAATCTGGAATCAGACCAAAACTGCTAAAGAAGGGTAAGGCAGAGAGCTCATGCTCATGCAAACCTGTCCCTATGCTTGCGTTCTCTATGTGGCTACAGGGAAATAGTCTTGCTTTATGTTTCTGCCTGTTTCCAAGGGAGGTAGTATTTGAGAATAAATATTTAATGTCAGCCAAGAGTCTGAGTTCCACCAAGGCAGTATAAGTGTTTGTTCCTCAACCTGGGTCCTTGCTTTCTTGGAGCAGAGTAGGTACAGAGCCTGTCCTGGAGATCAGCCAAGCCAGGCATTACCACCATTTCTGTGGCATGCTTCCCCATGGAAAAATTTCAGGTTCTCATTGCTGTTTGCTGTGGCATGTGAACAAAGGGCTTGGTCTGCTGTCCTGAGGGATTTAGTGGGTTTGGTGACTGATTTGCCACTTTGTAATAGGAGCTTCCCAAAAGAAATCCAAGCACAGTGATCTGTCTCTCCATGTTCTGTCATTTAACCTGGATATATGGTTTTTAACAGTGTTGCCAGTTGCCTTGAGGCCTTATTTTGTGAAGCTGTTTAAACACGTAGGAGGTTTTGTCACCATCAGGCGAAGCTCTGTAATTAACCTGAAATACGTAGTGACAGAACATTCCATCTACAAGGGTACATGACTGTTCTCTTCAGATTTTTTCTTGTGTTTTAATCTCTCTCAAACTGTTTGAACTTCCTGTCCATTCCTCTCTATGCTAGATTCCAGCAGTACCTGCTACCTTATGAATTGGTCAGAAACACAGTCAGTGTAAACTGTGTGCATACAGGAGAGCGGTTACTGGGGATGGCTGAGCATTACTGTTGTAAAAATATAGGCAGGATGAAAAGGCTTCTACTGTTCTGACCAACCATCCTTTGTTCCTACAGGGGACAGCTTTGGGAGCATAACAGAGGTTATGACCTGTCATGAACCTGCAAATCTTGCAGATTGCAGCCCTTACTGCATCTCCTCTGGGGAAGGGGATGTGTTCTTGAAAACTGGGTGATAGCTACTTAGCAGGAGACACAAGGAAGGGAGGATGCTAGGACATGCAGAGGGAGTCCTAGGACTAAGATTTTGTCCCTCAGGAGCGTGCAGAAACTTCTGTGTATTGGTGGGAAGAGTTCAGAACCAATTCTTCTGAACTCTGCTTTTGGTGACGGCAGGTGAGAGGTGTGTGCAATTCACTTAATTACTACCTTACCCTCCTCAGAAGCATGGAGCAAGCTTTATTTGTAATGAGTTCACTCCTTCAACAACAACAGCAACAGAAAAAAAGAGATCTATCTTAACAAATGACAGAAAGACCTTAAATATAGAATACTTTCCTAATTGTATGGTAGAATAAACTTAATTCTCTCTAATACATACGCACATAAGTCTTTGGAGTAACAGATTACCTTTATTAACAGTAAGATCTGATCTGGAGGGTCTTTGCACTGATACAATGGAGAGGATTGTACAATATTGTACAATAATTACACAATAATTTTTATTGTACAAAAATTGTACAATAATTCTAGTTATCAATACTAAAAAATAAAAGGAAAGAAGAGGGGCTATTCCTACACTAGGCTGTGGTTTTATGTTCTTGACTTCTTTGAGCCACAGTGCAACACAACTGACTGGGAAAATTTTTTAGAAACAAAACTAATTACAGTGAGTTCAGTTTTGTGCTTTGTAAGACCAGGTGGAGAATTCTATTGTGCTCCATTGTTTCGGTCACCCACAAATTTTTCAATAGGATTCTGCCTGCCAGTAAAGCCAGCAGCATGAATAGCATCTTTGCCTCAGGTTAGGTACCTAGGGCTCTAGACTAAAAGAAAGTCAGATGCAATGTGACAGACTCCTCAAATGATTCCTTCTGGGCCATGTGTCCTCTCCATGCCCCAAAAAGGAAATCATGGTGGTTTGGGACCACAGATACAATCAGGACATCTCTTGAAACTGTGAATCTTCCTAGGTTTCTTGCTTAGTGAATGTTACATCTACATATTCCCCTAGAATCCAGCACCAGGTACTGATTAGGTACCATGTGGGCTTTTGCAGGGGTTTGAGCTTTTTACACTCAGTGCTGTTAGTACCTTTTAAAACATACTCCTAAAACATTGTTAGAATCACAAAGAACTTTGATGTATTTTTAAAGGAGCTTTTTGATTTCACTTTAAAGTGATTTGAAGTGATCACTGGAGGCATTAACTGTCCTATGGACTGGATTTAAGCTGGATTTAAATTAATTTGCATAGTAGATAACATTTTCCAAGTTTTCTGCAGCAGAATATAAATTCTCTTGACTTGTGCAACTCTTAAATGTAAAGGATAAAAGTCTCTAGAATGCTTCTGGGACGCAGGCAGTGATTCTCCTGAAAGCCATGAGGTTTTGAAACTATTCTAGGAAGACAGTGTTGAAAATCCTTTTATGGTAGAGTTCATTCAGCATATTACAAGAAGGAGTTGACAGTTGACTGTAAAACAGGGAACAGAACACCTACTTCCCAAACCCTGTATTTCCAATGAAATACACTATTTCTTGATAATTTTCCCATCTGTTGTGAGAAGGGTTATCTGCTCCTTCAGAAGATGAAGGACTGATAAAACCCAAGAAAAAAATGTTCGTTCAAATAAGCTAACTCCACTGGGGCAATGTCCAGCTCTGTGTTTGCAATTTGTGCTCCAGCCAGTGACAAAACGGACAGATCCGACAGAGGCAGTCCTGTCTACAAGACACGGAACACTAGCACAAGTCTCATTCTCTCCTGTGGTAAGGCACAAGGAGATGGTGGCAAATACTTTTTCAGGGCCATGGCTCCATGTGACTCTTCCTGAGGGAGGATATATGGTTCCTTGCTGATCTGGAGGTGTCGGCAACACTCCTTGTTGATGGGAAAGCCCATCACACGCAGTCACACACTGCACCCTCAGCCAGACATGGGATGCCTGGCAATGACCTAGGACATTTTCCATAAGTATGGGGGACTCCTGTGTGAGGAGGTTGTTTTGGCACACACAGTTCTAACAGGCTCAGGTGGAAAGGGACAGAAGGAAAAGATGCCTGGCCAGACTGCTACAGGTCCTTTGCTATCCAGTTTGGAAGTGTCGAGTCACCCACTGAACTTGCACTTACGGATGCTGGCAGGGGGTATTATTGCTTCAGTTCATTTGCCGGTGGCAAAAGAGGGGCAAAAATCCTGAAATAATTGCAGGCTTCAGTGAGCTACAGTAGGGTCACTGAGGGCACACAGAAACCCATTATCTGCCTCCCTCTGGACTTTGCCAGCAGGAAAGGACCTCGCTCCTATGCTGTACAGTTGCTGGCAGAGGGTTGAGAGGAATCTTTGGACACTTACCCACCAGCAGCTTCCAAGTAATAATATTTGGTTTCACCAAATAATACCTGAGATGCACCTACTTTGCATGCGGTAATCTTCCACCATCTGACTCTTTGGGGCATGATGATCAGCTAGAATTGCAGATACCTGGCTGAAGGTTTTATGATGGCCTCAGCAGGTGTGTGGTGATGGCAGAATATCATTTGACAATTCTGTCCAATTGATGAGACAAATAGGAGAAAATGTTAGTGATACTTCTTTCTTCTAGACCAGTGCCAGCAGGCTGTGAGTGCACCTCGAGATTTTAGACTACATGCAGAAGAACTGGAGAAACAAGGCTGTTCCCACAAGACTGGGCTATGAGGAGAAGGTGCCTCAGCATAAATATGACTTTGTGCTCTGTGTAAATTAATTTAGGAGCCTTTTTAAAAGTGGGGTGAGGGACAGAGCTTCTTAATACTAAGGATAGCCACCTTAATCCTAGATGCTAGAATTGAATGTGAGCCAGAAATAAAACAATATCTCTAAGAGACTATCTCTCAGACACAGAGACATTAGTCAAGGCATAGCCCAATTACCAGAAAATAAAGCACAGGCAAATGGACAAGAACAAATGTATTACCTAAATCATCTGAGACCTGAGACAGTAGAGTGCCATTGGTCACTAGGGTCTCCCGTCTCTCCTGCTGGCAGGGGAGCTGGGGGTTCTGCGAACCTCTTGTATCATGTCATCCCCTCTGGGACAAGGCAGCGCACCTCTACCATTTCTGGCTGGCTGTCACAGCAAGGAAGATCATGGTGGTGGCATAATCAGGACTAGGCTTGAATCCTATTTAGATATCCCAAGAGATGTTTTGTTTTGGCTACCAGAGAGGAAAAGAGGCAAAAGCAGAAGGAGCTTATTCTCTGCTTCTGTGTTTTTGTCTCTCAGTTCTTCCCACCTCCAGATCCATGCTGCTTTGGCTCAATTTTCCAGCTTCTGTTTGCATTTTGTCCAACCCACTCTGGCATGGTGTCTTGGCTCCTTCTCTGTCTGTTGCAAAGATTTAGTACTATTAGCAACTCCTGGTAATAAGTTAATTCCACTTTCAGTTTAGTGACTGTGGAAAGAAGTAAGACACTTATAATTTGGTTGGGAGAACCCAGGTGGCACAACACTCTGGGTCACAGAAAGGCAAAATGTGACACTTTTATATCATAGTTCATTATGCTTTGTCTTTGCATCCTCTACCCTTGTGACTCCAGACATGAATGATATACCTGTTCATTATGCTATTTAATGTGCAGTGCCATTAATAATAGTACATTACTGTTTGCAAACTTTACATATTTCCCTGTGTGAACTCCCAAAAGGCAGTCAGGCAAAAGAAAGGGGTAGATTACAGAATGGAGACTCAGTAATCTTCACCTGAAATTGAAACTACATAGACAGAAAAAATTCTTCCTTTCTCCTTCCACTGTATTTTCAGCACTAGTGTAGAGATGGGATATTCAGAGTCAAACCCACATGGCAAGTGACACCATATGTGACAATGAAACATACTGTTAGCTGCTAATAAGTGTGTCTAATATAGGTTGAAGCTGCTGGCTTCAGATTCTAGGCATGCTATGCAAAAGAAGTGATTAAGCCTTTTATAGATTAAACAAGCTAACACAATAGAGGCCACCTGCCAAAGTGTTTGCCATATGAAACACCAGTGCAAAAATTATCTTAGGGGAAAGAAGGGAAGGCTTTCCCAGGAATTTGAATACAAACACAGGGCTCAACAGTAGTTTCAGAGGCAGAAAGCAGTGAGGACACATGGCCTGAATGGAAGCTAAAAGAAAGTGAACTCTATTTGGATAAAAAACTAGAGGGGATGTATGAAGTGGAACTATGCAGAATAAAATAGTCTGTTTTTTTCCTTTTTCCTGTTTTACTGCAGAAAAGGGTCTTTAAGTGCATTATAAGTAAACTGGAATGCACAAAGAAATGCCTAGTCAATATCTTCATTTTCTGCTTCTAAATGAGACAGGCTGTGTTTTCCTGTGCTTTCACCTCATGGCTTGAATCATGCAGGTGATTTCCAAGGGAGATCCAGAAGTCCAGGAGAAAAATCCATTGAGTCAGGATGTAATTGACTTGAAGGAATTGTTAGGTAAGGTGACAGCAATACTTGCAAAACTCAAATACTGACTAATATATTTGAAATTGAAACTGAAAGTGAACTTTGCAAAGGCAATAAAAAAATCAGCCTGGAGCACCCTGAGAAGTCATGAAGAATGACCTTTCATACGAAAGAATAGCTTTTATGCAAAGACATTTTTGGGCATGAGAAGTCAGAGCAGATTGCTCTCCGAGCTTCAGATGTCAGAGTGGATTGGCAATTGGACAATTTTGTGGGGAATTTTGTGCTAGGCAAACTTTGGTGAGCCTGGAGTTTCTTACTGATGGTGTTCTTCAGCAGGATTTATGGAACTGACAAATAAGCATCAGAAAGAAATTAAAAGGATGACAAAGAAGAAGGAATTGGGAAGTGAATGACTAGAGAATGTGGATTAAATGGGGCTTTGTCATATGTTCTAGCCCTTTTTTAAACTGCAGAAAGCAAGAGGAGAAAGGTCAGATAATCCTAGCTCACAGGATACAAAAAAACCCACTTCCTCTGAAGGAAAAATCCAAAGCTCATTTCTCTGAAACAATAAGACTCATTTGTACCACATGAATGGCTGGGAAGGTAGGGGAGAGAAGGGCATTTCCCATGTCCAGCTGAAATGTTCCAGCCCTGCTCATGCTGCAGAATTTACCCAAGGAGGAATTAGCTACAACTAACACAGCCCCCTCACTGGCAGTTTGGAAGCAGCCATTCCTCCGAGTGGGCTGAAATACAACTTAAGAATTAATAAAAAATGCAACAGACACCTCCAAATATCAACAAGGTATTTTAGGATGAATTAGCAAAGGACGTGTCTGTTCACCTTCACCTGGGATTTGCAGGATTAGATCAAGAAAAGTATGCCAAAGAACTTCTCGTAAATTTGGAGTCTGGATATTTTGCTGTAGCAATATAGTACTGAAAAGGAAAACTCATGAAGAAGCCTGAAGCTGGTGTTCCTCTACCTGTGAGTACAACTGGCTGTCTAATATGTGAATGGAACAGGGGAGTGGACACTAATCCTGGTTCATCTCCTTTGTGGATGACTGGAAACAAAATATCATTTTGCAATGTAAAACAAGAAAATTAAATTTTCAGCAATAGAAGCTTTATTGGCAAACTGCCCCCCCTCCCCCATTTTGCAGCTTTTTTAAGGGAATGATGAGAGAGCACGGGGAAGACTCTCTTAGCATTCAGGTGACTACTGCAAAAGAATAATTTATGGCTTCATTTTCAGTTGGTAGGATAAGATCACCCAAACTTTGCCCTCAGCCTCATCCACATGCCAATTTTTTGCAACAACTACCATGTGTGAGGAAAGGTTTTGAGATGAGTGGGTAGAAATCAAGGTAGTAGGAACATTTGTGCTTTTGTCGTTCTGTTGGATACCACCCACAACCCACTGTTGGAGCACAAGCCTTCACCACTACCACCACCACCATCCTCTGTGCCAGCTTTTGAAAATATTCTGCAAGCTGATCTTAGGCAGTTCGAAAAACCAGTAGTTTTTGCATATAAGCCAAAGTATGTTTCTCGGTTTTGTTAACAGAATACATAATATTACAAACTCGGTTTAAGTTAAGGCAATTCTGTGTCTGTACCATTTTGTAGACATCTTTGAGACAAGTGTTTTGTCCTGAACACCATTCATGGTAGCAATTGTGTGTGTGTATTCATACAGCTATTAGAAACCAACCCAGAAAATATCAAAGCACCAGAAACAGTGATGGAAGATGCCAATGAGTTAATAGTCAGGGACACAGCTCCTGGACAAGCGTGACCACAAGTAAATCTTAGATTTGTTGTTTTATTCTATACCTTCTGAGATGGTGATTTGCCCTGCACAGCAGAACAGATCTTGGCCTTTCTTTTTCACTTACTAGAGGATTTGCAGAGCAGGAAAAGAAGATTACAATTCCTCTCAGCAGAAAGTAATCCTTTTAAGGTAGGTATGTCAGCATTCATTGAGAAGTGTGGGAAAGTGCATGCTACTTAAAATGCTTGACAGGTCTCAGAGAAGCGTGGTGGCAGGAAGATGGGAGCAAAGCCCCCAGCTGTGATTACAATGGCCCCCAAATTAGAGACCGTTAGAGGGAGCAGTGAAAACAGAGTTCAGGAACAAGGATTGATTTTAATGTTTATGCAGCTTGGTAAATTCACAGCAGCAAAGTCCAAAATTATAACCTAGAGTGGTATTTGTTAATTTGAAACTCACATAAAAATAATTTTCTGTTTATACTTTAGAGAGGTGGTGGTGTTGTCCTGTAATTTTACTGTTCATCAGGTTTTCGGTGAAGATCCCATAAACTGATGGATCTGCTATACCTGATACATATTTTGAGCAGCTCATAATTCCTTCAACACACATTTGTTCTGTTTGGAAAATTATAGTCTGATTATAATAGTCATACTGAGCCCAAGACAGAGCTCATTGTTGTGAGTTTTATTAAATAATTTTGAGACCAAAGAGTTGGACTGAGACATTATCGAAAATGCTCTCATGAGATGATGCGCAAAGTCAGAAACTATTCTGGACCCAGTCACTGCAAAATAATTCAGTGTTAATATATATGGCTGAAGTTGAAGAGTACCCGGAATTCAGCTGAACCTCATCTGAGCAGATGATGAGATCCTACTGACAAGGCAATAACATGAAAACTGTTGCAGGATGGAAAAAGGAACTTTGAAATAATATGACAAGAGGTAAAGAAAATCAGCAGGAATTCAGTGATGGAAAATCCACACTAAGAACTATTTGAGGTACAGCTGCAGAAAAATTAAGCTAACAAAATTTAAAAAAAACCCAAAAAACCACACCCACACTTCTAATAGAGCAACATAAAGAGCAATAATTGACAAGAAGGGCTTGAAATGCTGAAAAGGAGAATGATTATGAAAGTACAAAATGAAGTGGAAAGTTAAGGGGAAGAAAAGAGAAACAAAGCCAAAGCAACAAATTGCATAAAATAGCCGAAGATATCAGGCAGTTCATAATGTATTTGTAACAGCATAATAGCTGCATATCTCTATTGTGAGAGAATTCCATTTTATTCACTCTAATTTAGCACAGGACAGTCAACACAGTAATTTCAAATCTGTTGTTCGAAATCCAAGATAGCATCTTGACACAGCTTTTAACAAACAAAGTGCTTCATTAAATAGACTGTTGGGGACAAGTCAAAGAACCAAGCCCAGGTTCAGCAGTGGAATACATAACATGCAAGTCTTTCAGGAATGTATTGAACAAGAGATCTTTATTCTTTTGTATTTTAAGAAGTTTGCATTTCAATTTTGCTGATATTGTACATAATTCCCACATTTTGTCTTCTGCTGAATTCCCTCCTCCCCACCTCATGCCCAAAGCTTCTTATTTCCACACCCTGAGTGACAACTGCAGGTGCCTCAATAGTGGAGATTGCAATACAAACCAGTATTTAAATGGCCTGCTTTAGCTAAACGCTGCTTTGTTTGCATGTAACTACTTCCCTCACATTCTCTCCTAACAAATACCTTCCATATGGCTGGAATATAAAGGCTTGGAAGTACTTAAATGGGTAGTCTGCCATGTGTTACACTGAGGATCAGATGTCATGGTACATGGAGAGGTACTTCCACATTTTAGAATGGCTGTTCAGAGAGAGGGGAAAGACTCATCTCATCTGTCTTTCACTTTCCAAAAAAACATTACTTTTCTCTAACTTTCATTTTAAATCAATATTTACAGTGGACAATTCAAAATACCTAGTCAGACCTTAGAACTCATCACAGTAGGCAGACTGCACAGCACATTTTGAAGCTCTCCCCTAAATGAAAAAATACATAAAGCTTTTAATTCTCTGTCATCCAGAAGGTACTAAAAGAGTCAAAACAATCTGAATTTATTTTTAGCATGGCAATTCACAATTGTGTTTGAAGGTAAGCTATAGAGTAACACAGTTGGTTCCTCTGATTTGCTTTTATCAATTAAAAAACTATTAAGGTGGTTATTATGGGCTTATTTCAGCCAGGTTATGTGAGCAAGTGAATTTCTTGCTGTTCTACTCCAACTATCCAGACTAGAGGGCTTATGGAAAATGCCCCACATCCTGCTAGACAGAAACCTGGGTGTGAAACCCTCAGACCTTATCCTGAGATCCCCCAGGTCAGATACAGTCATTAATTGTTCTCCTATTTTCTCAAATCCTGTATGGGGAATAGCAAAGACGCACTATTATTTTACAGCACTGCAAACACTAAGGTACCTCAGTGCTGATCCCAAGAGGGATTTTTCCCTCTGAACCACCGACAGAGGCCATCCTTTTGAGATGGGTGATGAGCAACTGGCAATAGCACGATCAGAGGAGGATTGAGGGTGCCATGCTAGCAAGATAGAGAATGCTTCTCAGGGAGCCCTTCAAGGCAGAAATATTCAGATGCAAGAATGGGAAAAGGGACCTTTAAAAAGTTCTCTTTATAAGGAGAACTTTATGAAATGTGCCCTAATCAGAGGAGTTAATGTTATCGCAACCATACTGTGAAGTGCACCCTTCTATTACCAAAGTTTTATCGGGCACACCATCTCAACAGTTTTCTGCTGGACCTGCTTCACATTACATTGGGCAAGGGAAGATTCACAGTGCCAGTGGGACAGGGGGAAGCCAAGTATGGACCTCCACCCTGCCCAATCAGACATCTTTAGGAGCACCTCTTTGCTCAAAGGGTAGCTTTTCTCCCTGAATTACAGGGTAATCATAACACAAAGTACCTAATCTAGTAACAATCCCCTTGATTACAAAAGGACACATAATATTTTGTTAAGTTTTTCATAAAAATTAAACCTCTTAATTGAGGAATACAGGTTATTCAGGGGAAACTAGAAAAAATAGTTTGAATGGTTTTGTGCTCATCTTTCTTTCTACTGTGGAAAATATGAAATAGTAACTTGCTTGGAGGAAAAGTGCTTTAAAATTTGATATATTATCTTTCTTTTCGAGGTAAATTTCACTGATTAGATTTACTTTCCACTCTTTATGATATTTTGAAATTTGAACTATTGACTTGCTGTTTCAAGGAACCAGCTCTGCTTCCCATCCCTTTCACCTTTAGATTTCACTTTCACAGTGAAGTTAAAGGCTGTTGAATTGGGAAGCTGGGGAAGGCATTTAAAGTTCCCCTGTACTTGGCACTGCTGAGGTCGTACCTCGAGTCCTGTTCTCAGTTTTGGGCTCCTCATTACAAGAAAGACATTCAGATGCTGGAGACTGTCCAGAGAAGGGCAACGGAGCTGGGGAAGGGTCTTGTGAAGGAACTGGAGCACAAGTATGACAAGGGGCAGCAAAGGGAGCTAGGGTTGTTTAGCTTGGAGAAATGGGGACTCGGGGGACACCTTATTACTCTCTACAACTGCCTGAAAGGAGGTTGTAATGAGGTAGGGGTCGGTCTCTTCTCCCAAGGAACAAGTGATAGAACAAGAGGAAATGGTCTCGGATTTTGCCAGGGGAGATTTCTTCACTTAAAAGGTGGTCAGGCATTGGAACAGGCTACCTAGGGAAGTGTTCAGAAATCATATGGATGTGGTACGTGGGGACATGGCTTAGTGGGGAACATGCAGTGCTGAATTAATGTTTAACTTAACGATTTTATGATTCGAAAGTGACGTCATCTGCGTTCCCCCCTCCTTCTTTTTTCTTTTTCTAGGGGTTTTCAAGAGGCTTACACTTCTCGCTTTTATTGCGTAAATAAACATTTAAAGTTATTTGTAGTAAAGCCTATTTCCCTAAGGCAAAGCCTGCCCCTTTCAGACGAGCAGCTGCCGCCCCACGAGGAGTGTGCGGGAAAGCACGGGCGGTGCTGGGTGCCCAGCGCTGCGCGGCGGCATCCGGACAGCAGTGGTCCATCCCCAGGCAGGCCACACGGGACGCCCCGTCCCGCCACCCACTTT
>VZRL01012171.1:410676-436049 GCA_013397895.1 Origma solitaria | reverse complement strand
GCCATCCACGTGGCGGCGGCTCCGCGGCTGTAAACGGCCGGGAAAGGCGGGGAAGGCGCCCTCGGGGCGTCCCCGAGACGCGCAGCAGCGGCGTGGGGCAGCTGCAGCGGTGCTGGGACCTGTAGCGGCTCTAGTAAAGGCTGATGGGGAGGATCTTTGTTAATTAGTTACTTGTGAGCCTGGGGATGCCACTTTAGAAATATCTAATTAATTTATTTATTTTTAATTCTGGCCGACTTTTTTTTTTTTTTTTTTTTTCTTTTTCTTTTTTTTGTTTGTGTGTTATTTGTTGTTGAAACGCCGGGATGCCACCGCAGACACGTATTTGAGTCGCCTGGGAGGCATGCGTCCATTGGCTGTGGTCTGGTCCAAGCCTGGCAGCGCATGCTTGGATGCTTCAACTTTTAGGAGGTGATATGGCTTTAGAATCATAGAATACTTTGGTTTGGAAGGGACCCCATCTAGTCGACCCCCCGAATGAGCAGTGCCATCTTTAAACTAGATCAGGTTACTCAGAGCCCCATCCAACCCGACCTTGAATGTTTCTAGGGATGGAGCATCCCCCAGGTCTCTAAACAACATGTTCCAGTGTTTTACCATCATCCTTATATATAGTCTAAATTGACTCTAAGTCATGGTGAGCTTCCCAGGTGGTGGGAAGGAGTGAAAAGAAATTCAGCATCTCGAGTCATTTCTTGCTGATGGAGAGTCAGGACTTTACATGGGTTTCTGTGGAACTGGAGTGTTACAGAGACACTGGACTATTTGTTAGGACCTCTGCCCTCTCAGCAACTCTGTAAACCTTCTGCCTCTGTATGACCTCAGGCTCCCCATTGGCAGTGTGAAGATAAGGGCACAATGAAACAGGTTGGGAGAACCCTGATTGACAACGGATGAAAATGCAACTTCTCAGCTCTGGTGCTGCAACACCACCACACTGTTACCATCCGCTAGTTCCAGTTCTGGTGTGCAGTTTAAAAGGCTGCACATCATTTTTCTTTTAAGGCTCAGCAAAGGGGATAAGGACATGGTCTGTTCTTGGTGCTTTCCTGTTTCTCATGGTAGTTTGTTTTTGTCTGAGCACAGCCTTCTGCTGGCTCTGCCTTGTCTCTGTGAAATGCTGGTGAGCAGTGAGTTCAGTCATGGCTGGGCCAGAAGGATGTGATAGCGAAGGTTTCTTTGCCTCTGAAGTCATGGATCATGTGCTGACGGGAAAATTGGCTTGTAAGTACGTGCCCCCATTTGAAAACAATTGCCAAAAAAGTCAGTAGTACAAAATTGTTTTGAATCACAAGACCTGCAGTTCCATTTCCTGTCCCAGGCTCTGATTTACCAGGTCCTGACACAGCAGTTTGAGTACACAGAGCTTGTTAAAGGGGTGCTGGCTGTGACAAAGAAGGCCTGGACTCTAGTCCTAGACTCAAGCAGTGCAGGTACAAAGCAGGGATGCATCGCATGCCTGTGGTATTGTACAAAAATGTTTTCCTTGGAAAAGGAATCTGGGGCTTAGACAATATTTAGGCATCACCGTAAATGAAAAGGATGCTCTTGGATTATGCAGAATTAATTCAGAAATAGCTGTTACAACTGTTTGGATTGGTGAGAGATTAGATGGTACAAGGGAAGAAATAGTAGTAGTTGACCGAGTGTTTGGATTATGTTCCTATGCTAGCATGCTGGTCCTCACAGTATTACCAGCATTTTTGAACAGTAGGAAATAGTTTCCAGGAAGGTATTGCCTATGGGAGGTGACATTTTAAATGACTCGCCATGTGATTATGATACTTGGGCATTCCTTGTTTGAGGATAAAGTAGCTTTATGGGTATTAGCTTATTATCAGTCTAAATAAGGCAATGTAGAAACCATGTTCTGCTGTTCTGAAAACAGCAGAATTTACTGAAATTTTATGGAGTTACTTGGATTTAGCAATACGTTAGCTGGTGTGAAAATTGCCAGGACTTTTTGAGGGGGCACCCTGAAAGTCCCAGGAGTTGTTGCTTGGACAGATTAAAGCTTCAGGCATAATCTATCTTCACCTTCAGTAGAACCAAATTATTCCTGCAA
Source organism: Origma solitaria (assembly GCA_013397895.1). NCBI lineage: Eukaryota > Metazoa > Chordata > Aves > Passeriformes > Acanthizidae > Origma > Origma solitaria. Next base: position 433,984 of record VZRL01012171.1, on the reverse strand, counting down.
GGATTGTAAAAGTGGGTGATGACTGCTCATTCTATCAGTTGTTCCTTCTTTTTTCAGAACACTCACTTGCCTTTCAACCTCTTGCTACTTATGCTAGAAAAGCACCTCACTGTCCAGGGCATTTCAGGTTTTTGTGCTCTAATGCTCTTGAGGAATTTGGGAGATTATCTGGGATCTCCCTTGCCTTCACAGATTTTGTTGATGCCCATGAGTCTCAGGCTGGTTGTGTGGTTGACAGTCCTGTTGACCATGCATCCAGTCTGTGTGATTCTTTTGCACTGCAATATGGGACTTGGCATCTCTATGCCTTCCATGCCTTTCACACATTTGTATAATACTTAAAAGTAGGCTTTTAGAGTGCTGTTCGCCTTTATGACTCCAGTAGGAAAATCAGGATCTTGACTTCTAAATAGTTTTGGTTTATTGGTTTGGCACCTATCGACATTCTGGCTGGGGCACTCTATTCTTGTAGCGCTGCCCACAATTGTCAGCCTTGGAGTGCTTTCCTGTTTGGTTATTCCTTTGAGGTGTGAGCCAAATGCAGTGCCTGTAACCCTTGGGTGGCATGCCTTAGGCTTGCTTCTGTAGTGAACCTGGGACAAATCAAGAGGCTTTCCAGCATGAAGGTGTGACTTTGCACAGGTTTGGTTTGTGTGAGTATCTGCTTGGGATTAAACTTTGGTTATTTCAGTTTGACTGAGTTTGAACATGACTGAAATTGTTTGTCCTCTGTTTTGAGTAGGAATGCCCATACATTGTGCTAACTTGAATTAAGGGAACACAGCCCAATTGATTTTTTTTTTTTTCCATGGTAGGAGCAAAAATAGAGAATTACATCTAGCCCTCTCATGCTGTAGGTTCTCCTGATACATTACTGTCAGAGAAGAATGTGCTAATGTGACAATGGCAGGGAAAGTGATGTGTGCAAGTAACTCTTAAAAAAATTAAATATGGTAGTCAGTGTCGTAGAAATAACATGCTTCCCGGCAAATCCATGGGTGTGCATGCAGGCAAGAGTTCTCTCCTTGCAGCCTATGGGGCAAGTTGCATCTTTTCCAGCTTTGGTATCAGGAAAGTTGCTTTTTCAATTGAAACGTGAGAATTCTTCTGTTGATGTGGATGGTAAACCAGCTCACCTCAGGCTTTTCTCTTTTTCCTTGCCTAACAGGGTGGAATTCATGGGGATAGTGCTTGGAAAAATGTTCTTGTGACTGCTGGAGACTGATAGCTCATGTGACTGAAACAATTTTGATAACCCTACTGGCCTCTGTCACCTTTGGCCCTTGGTGACAGACCTGCCAGTCTCCATAGGCACATGTGAGCTGCATACCCCTCGTTCTGTGGGAATGGGAACTCTGTGCAGCTCAAAGCACCCAAATATTGTCCTGGGTGTACTGGTGGTATGTTGTCTAATTTAGAGAAGGAAAACCTGACAGAGCTGGATGTCTTGAGCTTTGAACTTCTTGTGCAGAAACATGGGATTTGTTATTCAGGTAGTTGTTGGGTTGTGTGCTGTCTCTAGCAGGGAAGATTTGCTGATGCTTTTGAAAGGTACCGTGTGGGGATTTTGAACAACTGTGTTTTATGTGCAAAAATAAATGAATTCAATAGGTACAAAATTTCCTACCAGAAAGAAGACTGACTTTTTCAGCAGCTGTGAATTATTTCCAGCTTTTACTTGACTTTTGGTATTTAGCCTTTGTAAGAGGTATCTTTAAAAGACAGTATTTCTCACATCTGCAGTGTTTCAGCAGTCTGTTGTGTCTGAACCTGTGGTCTATTCATGTTGAAATGTTTTCCCTGAGCAAGCTTGGAATGTTCATCACCTCTCTGCCTTCATGACTTTTTTAGGGGTTTAGTGGCAAAAAGATCCTTTCCTGGAGTGCCTGTGTCTTACAGGTATTTCAGATAGATTAACATTTTGACATTTCTTTTTAGACAGATATGTATTTTCTTTCTTGATATATATTAACTTCTTGACAAGAGTTGAAATCCTAGGCTGTGATGCTGATTGTAAATCAGTTTCAGAATGTATTTTAATTGAAAATCAAAGATGGAAATATCTGTGTCTTCCAGGACGACGCAATAAATGACAGCAAATGAGCCCATCTCAATAGAGATGTTTGCTGCAAGCTTGTCTTTGACGTCAGTGGACCTTTCCTGGGAATAAACTTGGCTTACAATTTCAGGTGTAGAAATATAGGATTTCAGGTGTAGAAATAGTGTTGCTAATCAAGATTCATCATGAGACTTCTCTTTCTAAACTTCTGGAATATGCCTACCTTATACTTGTCAGGTGTTGTCTGTTATTAATGTAAGGCCTTCTGGTAAAATGGGGACTCATCAGTGACCAAATTGAGATTCTTCAAAGTCAGGCTATGGGGAGCAAGTCACAAACTAAAAATTCTTGAAGTTCTGCAGTAAGTTACTTAAGTCAGTACCAGTGCCTTAGAATTTGGGAATGCAGGAAGATTAAAGAAAGTCTTCTGCTGGGAAAGAATTATTTTTGTTGTTGTTCGAAATCAGTAATTACAGCCCCTGGTGCAGATGCAGAGGCAGAAGTAATAGATGAAGAAGAAGAAATCAGGCATACAGTAGTCACAGCAGTGGCTAATGCAACTGTACATTAGCACAAGAACTAATACAGTGGCTCCTGGAAGCAATTTATTCATAGCAGTGAGGCTCTCAGCTCCTTGTATGTTTTTCCATTCAAATGCATAATACTTCATTTTTAACATTGCTCTGTACTGCGTGAATCCTGTCACAGCAACAGAAGGGGATTCTGAGTATTCAGTGTAGGAGATGGGAGTGAGGGAATATCCAAAGTGGTTCGGAGACAGAGGGCACGGCTTTAGCAGCAATGTGTTGGGTCATGCCATTATAGGCCTGAGAAGGTCAGTTTTTCAGAGGTGAATTTTACTCTTGCTTGAGCAACAGTAGATTGGTTTTGCATCAGCCTACATCAACTTTGTAAAAGCAGAACAAGAATAAAATTAGGCCTGTGTTCACCCTTTACTGTAACTTATTTCAGAGAGTGATGCTTTGGTCAAGGAAGTGGAACTTTTTCAGCAACATTTCTTTTGGAGAATGAGCTTCCTTTGGGTCATTTGCCTTGTCACAAGTAAACTAAAAAAAAAATAAAATTATATGGGGCCCGGTGTGAGCAACCTTGGTTTTCTATGACAGTGGAAAAGGGCAGTGTGCTCTCAGTTCTGAACTTCATCTCTGAGATGTACTGTTGAATATCCAGGGCTAGAGAACAGCACTTTCAGATGAGGAGCTGGCCTCTGACCACGCAGTCACTGATCTCACATTCCCAAGAGTTAATGAGAGGAGTGGGAAATCTCTGTGTTAGCAAACAGCAGAGAGGCTCATTTCAAGTCACAATAGTGTGTGTGAGGTGTACATGTGGTCCGGAGGATGTAGGAGATGAGTGTCCGGATGCTGGTGAGGAATGCAGATATTTTTCTCCCTGAGCATGCGTGACTAGCAGAATGGGTTTGCAGGTGATACTGGGATGTGTAAAAATGTGTTCTGAAACTTGGCAAAATGCCTTCTTTCTCAGTTTTTAAGGCTTAATCTGTTCATCCCATCCTTACACACACCAGATCCTAAAGCAGCCAAGGTGGGAACTGTTTGAAGGCTTCCTTGCTGTCCTGGTACATGCAGAGGTTTATCTGAAGTGTTTGGTGTGAAGTATTTGGCTCAGTGGAATGGTCGGATGTGGCATTATGAACCTCCTAGGCTGGGACTGGACTTGGACTCTGAAGTTGTGACCTTGGTCACCTTGGGAAGGCTGCTGCTTGCCCTTGGCTATGCTTCCTCCTCTCCTGATGGGCCACATCATGGGCTTCTAGCAAAGAAGTGTTGGTTAACACATTTTCCCTTTCTTACCAAGGGTCGCAGGAAAAGCACTGTGACAGTACTGACCAAGGAGAATGAGTTGCATTGGGTTTATTTTTGGAGTTAGCTGAGTGTCTGCTAAAATCCATAATGGTACTGTCAGGTCTAATGGTATGGTTTCTTTCGACTTTAGCATCATGTTATGTTTGAAGTTATGTTCCTCACCTCTGAGCTGACCCATCACTGCTCTAAAAGAGCAGGAGGAGTTTCCTCATGGATAAAGGTGCCCTGAGCACATGCTTGCAAAGATGAGGCACACACATATTTTTATATCTGAGAAGTACTTTCCTGTGGAGTTAAACACCCTGTGTATTGCATCCTGTCCCTAATCCTAGATCCTGAGTCTGTATTCAGGGATTAAAACAGTCTATACAGAATTTTCCTGGAGTTTATCAAAATAAGGTACAATTTACACATAGCGTATTTTGTGGTGCAGATTTGTACTTGCATAGGAATATAAAAAGTTGTACTGTTGCCAATTTGAGTTTTCCTATGAAGTTGGTGTGTGTGACTCATATTTTGTCTTGTTTTGAATCAGAAACAGATACCCAAGGATGTGGCCAACATTTTGAATGCTCCCAGTGACACTGAAGGTTTTCCAGGGTTCCAAGATGATGCTCCCAAACAGAGCTTCAAATCAGAGAACAACTATGCTAGTTTTGATTCACTGGAGTCTGGAAAAGAGGTAGGAATGGATTGCCATAATCCAGTTTTACTCTTTGGATGCAGTAGTACTCTGAGCCTGTGTCAAAACTGTGTGAATTATAACTTGCACCATAACCTGTGATTTATAGTCCTCATATTAAAAATAAAGGTAAACAAATTTGGTATCCTTTTTAGGGTTTAATAGTTGCTTTTGAAAACTCCTTAATAATATAAAAAAGAAAATATGTTTCATTGGAAGGTAAGTGTAGTAAACAGGAAAAAGAGAATTACTGTCCTGGAAAGATGTTGCTGGATACATAAGGCAGTGCAAATACATGATATTAAATGGGCATTTGTGAGTTTACAGACTCCAAGGTATTTCTTCCAGAAATTTCTCAGTGCTGTTTCTGCACTAAAATCAGGTTTTTATAGTGGTGACCTAGAGAAACTATCAGCTCCTCCTGCGATAGTCCGATTTGCTGGTTCTTTGCTTTCTTGATGGTGAAGTAGCTTGGATCAGCACAATGATTTGTTATTTTTTCTTCTCTGATTTGGTGGCTGGAGATACCAGCTGAATTTACAAGAAAGGGATAGAGCTGGTGTGCTGTCTTGGCTGTCAAAAAATTTTTTTTTTAGTCTTTTAGAAACTTATAATTACGTAATTGGTAGACATGGGTTAATGTGTTATAAGATACCTTTGTCATTTGTGCTCTTGCAAATGTCCCTCTGTTTCATTAATAAGAAAATTGAAAATTTTTTTTTCTTCTATTTTCCTAGTCCATCAGGTCAGCACCTGGTTAAGAGGTGCTGATGACAAGAAAGATGATAAGTGTTAGCCAAGGAAACAGACCTAATGAGCCTTGTACCAGTATGTACTGTTTCTGAGCCCAGAAAAGTGCAGAAACTTTTTGGGGGTAGAGCTACAGTCTGTGCTGTGAAGAAAGATAGTATCTAAAATGTAATGAAGTGCTCTGGGCTTCTACCTTGGTTTGTAATCTTGTTGCTAGACAGCAGTACTAGTAACTTCAGGAAACTAGGAGGTGGCTTGCTCTTGCATTTGTGTCTTTGTGGGGAGCACCAAGAAGGGTCGGTCAGTGGGGAGAGGTGGTGGTGGTGGTGGTGGTGGAGGGGGTGCCTTGTGTGGGAGCTTCTGCTTCTGCTTGCTTGGGGTCTGCAGACACCTGACTGTATTTTTCTCTCCCTTGATGTCCCAACCTGTGAAATAGTTTATGATAATGATCTTTTCTGCAAAGCATTTTAAAATCCTCTGATGAAAAATGCTGTGGAAGAGCTAGGTAGTGTTAGTTTAACATGCATCACTGAGAATCCCAGTGAGACTTGTTCCAAATTTTCAGCTGGCACTGCAACCTTCCTTACCATTCCTGTGTTTCCCTTGGGATGAGAATTATTTTGAATCTCGATCAGTATTGAATTTAACTCCCTTACCACTAAATGGTACAATAAAAATGTCCTGAGTTCCATTCAACTGCAGCATAATCTGCAGTCCTTGCACATGAAGGCCCTGCATCAGGACGAGCATCAACGTTCATGATACCAAGCACCACTATTGCTGCAAAAGACCATTGGTACTTGTGCAGGAAATGGAAAGGTTTTGGTGTGAAGGGCAAAATGATGGGAAGTTCAGAAAAATTCAGTAGTTATTGAGAGAGTAGGCAAGGTAGCTGCCCTGCTGGGGTGGCAAATGGGCTGTGAGTGCATCAGGTGCTCCCTTGAATGCTGAGGTGCAAATGAGTTAACAAGTAGTGACCTCTGTGTGCTTACTTTTCCTCAGGGCTTTCTGCAGTCCAGCTCCCATAATCTCTGTGCTTCTGCCAAGTTCCCACAATTTCTCCAATAGGTATCCCTGATGTGTATTTTACCTGCTGTAGAGTGTTCTTCATAGATGAACAGCGTAGCTCTAGGTGTGTTATTTTTTACTTGCTTTAGCTAACAAATAGCATATTCCCCCCCCCTCGACTTCCATTGTGGAATTTCATGAAAACACAGAATACATAAAAACTTCAGTTTCCGCCAAGAAATGCAATTTAACTTTAAAGTAACTTCCCTATTGTGTTTGTTCCTTTCTCAAGCAGCTGCACTGTAGCTATCAACAAAAGAATAAAGTAATTTTCCTCAGAGAAAACTCATTACAATTACCCATAATAATTTGTAGATGTTGAAGTATGAAGAAACAGCATATGTAATAGCTCCCCCTCCCATTCCCCTTTAAGTTTTTCCACTCATCTATTGTATCTTTCTTTCACGAGATATTATCTTAAAATAAAGAAATGTGTAATTAAAGTCAGGGAAGGGAGGGCATTGAAAGGAAGAATAAAGATATTTAGCAAATGCATTGTATTAAAGGTCATTTTTGTTTCTCATGTGGGAGGAAGAAATAACAGAGGAAAATTGTGGAAACAAACTTTTATGTTGCTGACTTTCAAGAGGCAGGTGTGGTGTGAGCATGGGTTAGATTCCTACCAGGAACAAGTCTTCCATGAGATTAACAGGAACAAATTGACAAGATGTTCTACTAGTTCTTGGAACTATGGAAATACGTTTCTATTTAGTAAAAGCTTTGTGTTTAATTGGGGTGTAATGTGCATATCATGGGGAGTGTTTTAGAGATCTTTTAAATTCCTGGTCTGTAGGCTGAAATTGAGGAGCTGTCTACCCTAGAACACATGTGAATGATAAACTGCACCAAAAAAATAGAGAGCTGAGAAGCTGAAAGGTGGAGGGAGGTTAGTCAGGCTGTTCAAAGCTCTGTGGATTTTTGTTGGTATTGGTCAGGTCAGTGATGGTGTAATAGCATGAGGAGCATACCCCATCTCTCATCTGTGTTTTCTTCTGTTCAAGGCCTCGTTTTTTACATCCAGAGGAAAATATATAAAGCACCATGATAATTTACACAGAAGAAAACTGATAGTTTATTTTTATTGGGTAGCAATGAAAGGGGAAGGGGGAGAAGAAGGGAAAGAAGAGGTGAAGAAGAAAGTTTCCCCCACAAGAATAGCTCAGTTAAAGCCCTGTCCTCAAAATGAAGAAAAAAAATCTTGCTAAGTTAAAATAACTCAGTGTTGAAACTCTGAATGCTGTCTTCTTCTTGTTTGTTTCTTTTGACAGGCTTTGCCTGCAAAGTACTTTCACAATATGCTGTCTAGTTGGCACTGTCTTGACCCTCAAAACCTGTTTATTGTGGCTGTGTGAATACTCTGTATCTGACTGTCTCTCACAGCTACTGAGTTTTATTTTTGCAGGGGCTCCAGTTTCAGTCCAGGTTCCTCACTGAAGAGCTGCGGAGGATTTTCACTGAGGACACTGACTCTGAAACAGAAGTGTTTGAAGGCTTCACTTCAAACGAGGTGCATGTGAACAAGAAAGAAGTTCTGGTAAAGGCAGTCACACCTGCATGTGAATGTATATGTTGACTTCTTTTTTTCCCTGTCTTTTCTGTGTAAACGTCATGTTCTAGTAGGAATTTTTCTGATACACTGTGATGTTCTTTCTTCATGCTGAATTAAAATGTGTTTGTTGTTTTAAAACAGAAATAATGCTTTATTTAATGTAGCATCACATACTACAAATGAGAACTTTTTCCACTACTTGTAGACTGTACTAAGCAAGATTGTTCCTCTGGAGACATGTCTGTATCCCAGACAATACTAAGATGTAGATGTTTTGTTGATCTCTGCACAGAAGGAAGTTACATACTGTACACTTCTAAAAATTTGTTGATTGAGGTGAATTTATGATATTGCCTTTGGGTGGAGAGACTGCTCTCTAGAGCTAGTGATTTAAAAATTACCTTTCTGGTGTCCGAGCCAATAATGTAACACGGGATTTTTCCTGTCTCTAGACAGCGGAGTCAGACTTGAGTGACGAAGAATGTGATAATTTATTGGGTAATGAGAAAGAAGAAGAGGAAGAGGTGAAGAGGAAGGTTTCTCCCAAGAGAAGAAGCTTTGGCCTTCGTGTTGCTTTACAGTTTCCCACCAGAAAGTCATCTGAGAAAAAAGTGCCTGAGCAGGCTTTGTCTGACTTACCTCTTAAGGACAGTGAATCCCTCACACCTCTTCCAAAAGAAGTAAGCTGCAAACGGTCAGACAAACCAGATGGCTCTGCTTCAGAGTCTGAAGAAGACATTAAAGAAACACAGGAGGAAAGTTCAAGTGCACTGCTCAAGAGAGCCATAAATATAAAAGAAAATAAAGCCATGGTAAGGCTTTTGAGCAGTGTTTTGTTCTCTGACATTTACATCTAAGTACTTAGCTTTAGTATACTTGAATTTTGGGGTCCCTGCTGGTGCTGTGCTGGAATTTTGGGAAAATTTTACGGTGAATTTTTTACCTGGGAAAACCCTACAGGACCCTCAGCACTCAACATTTACCCCTAAAAATAACCTCAAGTAGGACTAACCTGGTCAAGTTTAAAACTAGAGTACAACTCAGCGTTTTTAATGTGGGTGTGAACAAAGTTACAAATTACAAGTTTTGCAGCCTTATATTCAGAACACTTCAGCAAACCAACTTTCATTTGGTTTGTGGTATCGTTTGCACAATAGTGTTTTTGCTTTTTTGTATATAACAGATCTGCTGCAGTTGCCGATTGGAAAGCCAGCTAAAAACTGCTGAGGATGATAAATGTAATCTTTCATTAGTGTGGGATGTGATTTTTACAGTTATGCTTTACTATATAACTGCTGAACATGTGTGTATGTGTGTGTAGGTGCAGAAAAGAGAGACTGATAATTTCCTAATGTTTTTTCCTCTGTTATCCAGCATACCACCAGCTCTCTTTAATTATCATACTGCTCTGTAATCCGAACTGATGTTCAGTCTTTAGTAGTTCCTTCAGTTTTACTGTGTTTCAGGCAAAGTTGCAGCTTCCAAGCAGTCTTGGGACTCAGGCAGTATCTCTTGGGTGTGTGGGCCTGCAGCTCCTGTGTAAAAACTCGCTTCAGCATTGTACCTGCGTTTCTTATCTGTCATGTATCCCCACTGCTGTTGTGTTGGTCTTGCTGCTCCTTGGCCCTTCTCACCTTCCACTCTTCCTTGCAGTTCAACCACTGTGAAATTCACTGGCATCCTAGGAGCAGTACTCTAATGGCGTTAAATAGCTCTTAATAAATGCCACACTGAAGTATTTACTGAGAAATGCTGTATTCAGCTTTTAATCTCTTGATGGCTGTGGCAATCTCACAGAGCTAGCAGCTTGGCTCATCCTCACTACCACAGGCTTTTCAGAAGTTAGCCTCCTTCTGGAATTCCAGAACAGGTCAGTGGTTTTTTGTACCTGTCAGCCACTGCGTCTGTGGAAATGTACCTCAAAGACATGTCTTACACTTTACAACAGATCATCATCCTGCTGAAGTGCTTCTGATGCTGTACATGCATCAGAACATGCATGCATTGGGGCATCTGCCAGTGGGGCTTAGTTGCTTTATGACTTTGTAATGAGTGTGTACTCAGTGTCTGCACTGCTTAAGGGGATGCTGAGTTCCCTGGCAAAGAACACAAATGTATCTGCAGTCAGTAAAAGATCACTGGGAACATCTTACTGTCTTTTGGCACCCTGTCTTTCTTTTCTCCCTCCTATCATATGAACTGAATTTCTCGTTATTGGTCATGGATGTCATTACCATGTTGCAATGCACTCCTTTGGTGCTGTTTTGACAAGATATTATATAAATCTGGCTATTTCTAATTCCCAGTTATTATTAGTGGGAGCTATGAAGTTAGGTATTGTTGGCAGAGCTTTTGCTTATTCAGGAGTAAATGAACCCCTTTTATGAGCCTCATTTTATTTGAGTGCTTCCAGAAAGGTTTCATGCATGTGTTTATCTATAATTTGAAGTGCATGTGAAGAGTGGATGGTAGGTGGTGTTGCTTCTTTTTTGCAAGTTGTAGTGAGTTTTCAGTGTGCCATTCCTTGATTCCAGCTTGCCCAGCTGCTGGCAGAACTGAATTCCATACCAGACCTGTTCCCAGTGAAAACGCCTGCCAAAACTCCTTCGGTAAGTTCCCTGTACTGGTTGTTGGTGACAGTAATTTTTGTTAGGCTTAGGATTAACGTGTTTTGTCAGAAAATTTCACCAGGTTCTTGTTTTCTTTGGGTTTGGTCATTTGTATAGATTTGCTATTGGTTGGGAAGTACCAGAGATTATGTGAGGAAATGGAATTTTATAAGAAAATTCATGAAGAAATACAAAGACCAAGATGAGATACTGCTTTGTCATTTTTGCTCCAGAAATACTGTTGATATCTTGGACAAATGTCTATGTATGTGGAAATAAGGAAGGGTAGTTGCTTTTCTTTGGGTTTAGATCCTGTTAATTTCCCTCGTGGCCTGTCCTTCTAAGATCCACACTTCCCAGTAGAGCTATGCCGTGAGTTAAACCATTCAACGCAAATTGGAATGATACTGCAGTTATTTCAACTGACTTTTCTCAGCTTTTAGCAGAGGAGTGTCCACCCGTCTTAGTTCTCTGTAGAGCAGCATTTTTCCACATGTATTATAAATTGAAGAGATTTGAGGAAACATTGAAGGGCCGTGTCTTTGGTAGATGTTCATGCAGGACTTACATTGCATGAATTCAATCACACAGTAATTGACAGGTGTGAGAGTATGAAGAGGGTATCTTGCACTTCCCAAGAATTTCCAAAATATAAGAATCTTGAACTAAATGAAGCAGCTTGTTAATATCCTTTCAGTTAAAAAAGTTTAAAAGAAAATTAAGTAGAATTCAGATTTTTCCTCAAAGGTGTGTTCAGATTGTGGGAAAATCTGAATATTTAGCTACCAAAGAACAGTGAAACTAGCTTCCACCCTAATATGCCACGTGTTAAATTTTGCAATAGTTCTGTGATGTTAGTTGGAATGGAATTTGATGTAAAGGTGTGGTGTTTTAAAAGCAATAAAAAGATATAGTATGTAGGGAGTATTAAGAATGCTAGACATTGGTGGGGTTTGGCTTAACAAATAAGGAGTGGAAAACCAGCAAATCAATTAATGATAGTATAAGTGTGGTACAGAGATTTTCAGATTGTTTCTAGTGTTTAATACTACAAACATAACTGAAAAGACAGTTACTGGAATTTTCTTCTCTTTCTAGAAACAGAAGAAAACTCCAAGGAGGACATTTTCTGAAGGCCAGATAACACGTCGAATGAACCCAACCAGAAATGCTCGTCCACCAGAAAAATTTGCCTTGGAAAAGTTTACTGTGTCGGCTGTCAAATTTGCAGAACACATCCATAGCTATAGACAACAAAACCTCTTGAAGAGACTCAGTGTGGTATTTGCCAGATTTTGATACCTCCAGCAGTCAGGAACTAGGAAACATTTAAATTGTTGGCCAGGATTTAGACCAGACATCACATCCTACACAAAGTTTATGAAAATCTTTGGTTGGGATTAGCTACAGATTAGGCTTTCTGTCTCATCTTTCACCTGTTAAGTGGGCTCTATTTGTGGCCAATGTTATCCAAGCATAACAAGGCAGTTTACGTATGGTCTGTTATTTATTCTATATCTGAAAATTACTAGAGCCTGTAATGCAGAAGGCCTTGGAGTGGCAAGGCAGTGGGGTGGTGGAAATGGCAAAGCAGATATCTGTTATCAGACTCAGAAAAAAAGGTGAAAATTCTTCTCTGGAAATAGCAGAGGGAAGATAGGAGTTATATGGCTGAACTGAGAATGAATTAAGGGAATCTGCACCAGCAAACTGCTAATGTACAGGCTGGCCATTGAAAGATTGCAGGTTTTACTCTTCCCTGTTTTTAAAAATCTGTTTTTTTCCTGCTTTAGCTTATGGTGGTCAATTGTCTTGCTTATATTTTGTCTATAAGGAGGCCTCTTTTAAGTTTGCATCCTCAGAGACTGGATCCCAGTTCTGCTTGTAGAAACGAGTGCTGGGCATGGTTGAAGTGTTACAGAGGGAGCTTGGCTATTAGAAAAAGTGGAGTAGCACCAAAGGAGAAGCTGGGCTGGTAAATGACTGTTTTGGACAGAACAGAACTGATCTAAAGTGAAGGACAAATGAGGTCTTCAGAGACAGGTAGGGGGATGTTGGTTTTAAATTTCATATTTGTGGGATTCTCAGAAGCTGGCAGAGAAGCAGGCAGGAGCAGTCAAGATGGCGAAAAGAGAGATGGTATTTACAGAAACTTCTTTATATATCCATTAATAATCTAGCAACTATTGGTCAGCAGGGAATCCGCCTCCCAAAGGCATTGGTCACAGCTATACTTCACCTAATACCAAACACAGAGATTAAGAAAGTACAAAAAGTGCAGCTTATCTCTGTTCTCCATGAGAAAGAAGAGAAGGATTTCTAAAACAGTGCAACTACATGGGGAAGGCTAAGAATCAGATAAGACTTACTCATGCATGGGGTCAAAGAGAATGATATTTAGAAGGAAAAAAGATCACTTAATAGTGGAATACTCTCTTCCAAATAACAAACAGGATAATGGAAAAGGGCTGGGTATGGCAGGACTAACCTAAAACTTCAGTAAAGGTCTTTTTTCAGGACAATAGAGATTGTCATTCAAAAAAGCGATTAGAGAATATACAAGGAGGTTGAAAGAGGAAAGCATGGGAAGGCAGATGATTATAGTTTCTTATTTTGAGAGGGAAGAAATGAAGAGTTACAGTGGAGGAGTGCAGGGAATGCTAAGAAAATTTAGCTGTAAAACATGTCAGGTATTTTTGTAAATAAAAGTAGTAATGATGGAAAGGAATTAAATAGAATGAATAAAAAATGTAGTAGAGAAAATATTATGGAGGAGAGGCAGTGATGTTTTGGAAACTACTACCTGTTCTTTCAGTGGTGCATGAGCCTGTAGTCTGCCAACTCTGGACTGTGCATGCATTGTGAGTGAAAGAATTTGTCACCAAGTGTGGTGACAGAGTCTTCATGACATCAGACAAAAGGTACTGAGATGTGTTTGTTTAGCAGGGGGATTGTGGAGCACGCAAAAGAAGGAGATCATCAAAGTATTCGTCTCATCGTCCAGTAGAAGATATAACTGAGGAGGACTTAGACAACATTGCAATCACTGTTAGAGACAAAATCTATGACAAAGTTCTAGTAAGTGGTTGCCATATTCTTCAGTAAGTCTGTGTGCTTGAAATCTAAAATCTCTTGCTATTTCACTGATGTTTGCTAAAAGGTTTTCTTTTCCTGAGGTTCTCAGGAGTACAGCTCGTTGTTAAGTCACACAAGTACAACCAAGAAAGCTTTGCCAGACTTCTGTGGACTTGGCTGTGCTGGTTGATATTCCCCACTGGCTTTTTGCCTCTGAAAAGAAGTACTTTTGTGCTACAGGGCTATTAAGTGAAGTTTGCTATAGCTATGACTTGCCACTGGTAAGAGTTGGCATCATTTTTATCTCTCAGTCTCACTAATAAAAATGTTGTGTTGTTGCACCATTAAATAATAGTGGTCCCTGCTGTTTCTTGTATACCTGGAAATGACATTTCTGTATAGGGTTGTGTAGTTTCCAAAGTTCTTAATGGAACTCCTCCTTCCTTGCTTTCACTGGATTTGGCTATTATTGATTATCATGAAGATCAGCTTACCATGTATTTCATGCTTCATGATATTGGGAGAGATGAGTCACAAGATCATTTTCTCAATAGTTTTAAGTATTTCCTAGAGAGAAGAAAGGATGAGAACTGTGACATGAGGTTAATGGAATTTGAGACTTCCAATGCAATGGAAACTGGGCACTGTAAAATTCCTAGCATTGCTATATGATTTATCATAATAACAGAACTTGCTGTTCATTGTTTAATTTGGTTTGAAGTTTGTGCTTATTATTAGGAAAGTTTATCGATGAGCATTTAAGTTGTCCATTATACATATGTGTTTCTCCTTTCCACCTTTAGGGTAGTACTTGCCACCAGTGTCGACAAAAGACAACTGATACAAAGACAATCTGTCGCAACCAGGGCTGTGGGGGAGTAAGGGGGCAGTTTTGTGGACCATGTCTTCGAAATCGATATGGTGAAGATGTGAAGTCAGCTCTGCTTGATCCAGTATGTATCATTCTAGAACCTGGAGTGAAAGTGTAATGAATACAGTTTTGTTAGTAATCTGTGATGATAAGAATATTCTCATGGTGTTGAAACTTTTTTGCCAAGAGCAGATCTGTAGTATTAACTAATGGCTCTGATGTGCTGGCCCAGTGTGCTAGTGGCTGCCCTGTTTGCACCTGTGCTTTCGTGTGCAGTTGCTGAGCAGCTTGGAGATGCCTCACTCCGTGTACCAGCTGGGTAATTCAGTCCCAGGAATTGTGCTGGACCGGCAGGCAGACAGAGCCAGAGGAACTTGTCACATGGGGTACCCATCTCTTTCTGGGGAGTTGGCTACAGTCAGCCTAGCACAGAATGAATTATCATTAGGCATTACAGATTACTTTGGTCTATTTGAAAATCAATACTGAGCACCTCAGAGAACATGAGGCTTTAGAGTAAGAAGTATTCAAGCATTTAATAATTTCTGTAATACTGCAGAATTTGGGAAGTACTGATAAGGTTCACTCACTGGCTGGTAGAGGCTTTTAAAACCTTGCCCTGAACCAACCACAGGGTAGGGAAGCCATACTCATATTTCTCCAAGCAACAGGAAGGCCAATATAACGTTTTTCATAACTTGCTTTTACCCCTCCCATGTTCACACCCCTGCAGGCCTGGATCTGTCCTCCTTGTCGTGGGGTGTGCAACTGCAGCTACTGCCGCCGGCGGGATGGGCGCTGTGCCACCGGCATGCTCATCCACCTGGCCAAGTTCTACGGCTACAACAACGTCAAGGAGTACCTGGAAAGGTGAGACTCCTGCCCTGTGGCCATTCCTTTTAAACTGTTGTAAGCCCTTTAAATAATATTTGACTTCTTGTGCCCTGGGGCAAATCCTGCACCTATGCAAAAGAAGTTTCTTGGATTTCTGATTTTTTCCTAGCCTGAAATCAGCTTCTTTAAAGTGAGGTGTATTGTCTGTGTAAACAACTAATTTTAAAAATTGAAACACTTTTGCCTGTTTTGAAATCCTTGTTGGTTGTTTGAAGTGTACAGAAGTGCTGTTTTGGAAGTTATCATCTTCAGCAATGAAAATTATTGTTTATGGGAAACCTGCATTTCATAAAAAGCACTAACCCTGTTTTCTCACATCTTCTAGTTTACAAAAACAACTGGCGGATGAAAATTGAGAATACTGAACTCAAGCCGTGCCTGCAACTGGTTAATATCAGGACAATTTTGACTTCATAAGTTTATTACTGTGTTTAATATAAAATAGAATTGTAGTGTATAGCATATTCATTTCTGTATTGGGGACTTTTTGATTGATATGGTCTTATGCAAAAGATCTCTCAGGAAAATGTTTTGGTAGAGAAATCTACATGCACAGACCTATATGTTAAGTGAAATGGCATTCTTGAACCTTGAGTGGTTAATTTTTAGTAGAGCTACACAACCACATGACGGAGAGCTTGGTCAATTTGAGCAATATTTTTATTTATATAATTGTACAAGTTTACAGAAAGGGTGTTCAGCAACTACCTTCAAAGCATCCCTGTCTTTAAAGAAACAAAACACCCTTGTTTACCAACTCGACGACCATAAAGCTCCATTTTTCCAGCTCTGCTTTCTGAACCTGTTCCACCACCTGTAGTTTATAGAATTTGTCCTTGCAAAGAAAGAGAGGGTACTTTCATCTGAATGCCATTATATTCCAGCCAAAGCTGATGCAATTGACCAGTGGGAGGATGTTTTTTTAAGATTTTATTCCAAAGTGCAATTATTCACCGGAACATGAAAGTAGAAGAGCGTTTAAAAAAATAGAAAAAAAATCATCCCAGTTAAAGAAAAACAACTAAACTTCTCACCAGCAGTTTTTATGTGGTGCACTTGCTGCCTGACGCTTCTACCCAGCAGTTGTAACTGGTCTAAATCAGAGTTCAGAATTTTTTTACTTACAGTTCATACTTAAATATTTTTTCATTTGTACAGCCAGGCTTTCAAACAACTTTGTTTAAATGCAACGTATTTCTATTGCATGTTAAAATATGTTAAAATTCTTGTAAGATACACATTTCATTTTATGTAGAGAGAATAAAGATTGATCTAAAGAGGAGTATTTTGTGAGTCAAACTACACCCCGATGCTGATGTTTCCCATTTACTTTCCCATAGCAGGTGTAATGGTGCTTGGAGATCAATAATCATTATGTGGAGAAACACATGAACACTACAGTGACAGATGAGGAAATAACAACACAGAGCACATAAGTGTTACATTAAGGATTTTGTTTTTGTGAGGCAAATCTCCTGCTCCAGCTGACTGTGAAAAATATTTATCTCTTTTTGCTTTAACTATAAGGCAGATTGAGAAAGCAGCGTGTTTTATTGAAAGCTTATAGTATGAAACTGCCAGGAGTAAAGCTATTCCTGCCACAACCCATTTACCTGACTTCTTGATTTTCAGATTGAAAGTCCAAACATAAGTAGTTCTCCTGCTTTTGCTTTTATAAGTTATACATTCCTAAACATTCGTAGTTTCCCTTTGATCCACTGGAATAGCCTTTAAAGATGGCTGGCATTGCTGAAGTCAATTCCTGAACTGTGCTTCTGCTATGGGCCTCACTGGGTGTCCCACCTGGTGTCTGCAGTAATTGGAGCACATGCTTTACATGGTGTTCTGTAGTGCAAGACCAGAATAATTCGGGATTACAGTTGTTAAACAGTTAAGGCTACATTTGAACATGCAGATGTAGTGTAGATTTTAGCTTTTGTTGATTTAGTTTTAGTGCCTCATCTCTTTGTATGAATGCAGAGATGAGTAGATAGCATCTGCCTGAACTGTACTTGTGGTTTCATCAACATGCCCTTTTACTAAAAGCAGAGACTGTAGTGACAGGAAATTTTATATATGCAAACACCAATACAAACCCAAACTGCAGTCACAAGGTTCCTTGATACTTCCCTCATCTGCAGAAGAGGAGTGCAACGTATTGCCCTTGGACTGACAGATATTTACAAAAGAATCCTCTGAAAAGTTGATGCCTCCGTTTCAAAAAGCATCATTCAAATGACATCCTTACCATTGCTCCACTCCCCCACCCTAACTTTTCCCTTGGGGTTTATCTGCTGTAGTAGAAACTTCCTTCCAAAAGAGTTGCTTTCCTTTTATTGTATTCAGGTCCCATGAAGGGTATGAGTAACGACGGTGTTTCTCTAATTGCCCCTGGGAGTCACTCACCTTTCTTTAATGAGCTGTAACTTAGTTGACAGCTTTTCTAAGTTAAAACTAAAATCTCATGTTGACAGCAGGCCTGAATTGTCATTCGTAGAATAGATGCTTCAGTCTTGGGAAGATAGAGATTGAAAAGAGCAAGGTACAATGTTTATCATGTGAAGGTTGTTAAAAGAAGGGTTGCAGCTCAAAAGGTGAACTCTATTTCCATTCAGGGACAGCCTACAACCATATTACAGCTACTGCAATAACTGACTGCTTGAAAATCCAGATGAAAAACTCTCCTTTAATTTTTACACTTTGCCCACCTAATTGTGTAATTATACCTCATGCTAATCACAGAATCACAGAATTTTTTGAGTTGGAAGGGACTCACAATACAGCTCTTCTCAAGTACTTCCTTTACTCTTGGTTGTGTCTCCCCAAAAGCTTTTTAAGTATTATGACCCAGCAAATGAAACATTCAGAATTCTTTATATCTTTATTTAGAATTGGCAACTTTTGGTCAAGGTGAAAGAAGAAAACAGGATAAAGATGATTTTCATGGTGTTTTGTGTGGGTTGGTTGGTTGGTTTTTGGGTTTAGGGTGTGTTTTGGCTGATTCGTTCGTTCATGGCTTTTTTGTGGGGGTTAGGTTGTGGGGTTGTTTTTTTTAATTCCAGTTGTGTAGATTACTTGATCCAGGTTGCCAACATGGGGTAACTACTAACCCTATTCTGCATGTCTAAGACCTGCAAAAAATTTCTAGAAGTTCATTATTGTGAAATTTACAGTTTCTGGAATAGTCTAAGCTTCTGAACCTCAGTTAGATTAGAGCTGCTGCCTACTACAGGGCAAACCTTGTTCAGACATGCTTAACAGTCATTTAAATGCAGGAAGTATATTTAATGATGAGGAAACCAAGCTGGTATGAAATTTAAAGTCACAGTGACAAATGCCAACAATCTACCACTCTTCCTAAGCTTCTTGGTGCTGTTCATAGGTACACAGCACTAGTGCAACTCTTGTTGCAACTCAGCTAGCTAATAGTGTCCCTGAACTAGGAGATCAAGCAATTTAAGTTTATTTCTTACCTTCCATGGAAAGCACAAAGATACAGGCTCCTTCCCTTGCTGGATGGTCATACTCTTCTTTTCTCTTTATGGTAACATCTGCAGCCAAGCACACCTTGTTTGAAGGCCAGTTGTTCCTGCTCTGCATTACAGCTTTTTTTAAAAGAAAGTGTTTTCAATAATTCAATATAATATATAATTCAATAATTATTTTGAATAATTACATATTATTATATAATAATTAATGAATAATTATATAATATATAATAATATATAATATAATATTATAATATATTTTATATATTATATATCATTATATATATTTACATTATAATGAATAATTATATATATTGAATATTTATATATTATTATTCAATAATTCAATATAACTCAATATAATTCAATATTCAGTTATTTTAATGTCAGAACTATCAACCTCCCCCTCTTGGGCCATCATGCTCAAGCCTGAGACTGTGTGGGGTCTGCCCTGCTCCAGAGAATGATGGCAGCCCAGCCAGTGTCCTGTGAGGAGCTCCTGCCCACCTTTCTGCTAGGCAAGTAAAGGATTTATCTCAGTGCCCTTGGTGACCATGCAGAGTTTGAGCTGCACTGGTACCAAGTGCTCCTGTGGCTTCACTGTGGTGTTCAGAATAAATAGAAGCATACATTCACACAGTCACTGAAAATTCTGGGTTGGAAGGGCCCAACAAGGATCATCAAATCCAGCTCCTAAATGAATGATCCATATGGGGATTGAACCCACAAACCTTGGTGTTACTAGCACCATGCTCTGGCCAACACAGCTAATATGCTGTGCTCGTGACAAGAAATGAGATATACTGCTTATTCACTACACTGCTGTAAGTTTTCTGTCCCCTACTGTGGCAACAACTACACAAAGAGATTGGGAGACTGATTTATATTTCTCCTTAGCCCGGTAACTCTGTTAAGGAAGAAAACAGAATGCTGCCATGACATATGCACTGAATTGGTTAAATAATAATGGTAGAAAAACTTGCACTCTTAAACCTTTTTTAAACTATAAAATTCAAACTCTTACTTCCTTAGCTGCTTTGTCTCCACACTTCTGAGTAGCCTGAAGACCAGTTTGGATTGTTCCCCCTGCTTTCAGGAGATGGTTATTGTGATATTAAGGTGATTTTTACCTTTTTGTTTAAACTATAATTAACTCTCCAAACAGCATCACAAACATAGCTAACACCAATAGTTAAAGAAAAATGTCTGGCATTGAAACCATATGCTTAATGCCCAGCAACCATCACTACTGACCTGTCAGAAAGGACTGAGGATGGAACAAGCCAGAAAGCCTCACCACTGCTGGCAGCACAAGGTCCTGTGTCCAAATGTCAAGTTCTTGGCACCACACGAGAAGATCAGTAACTGTAAAAGA
Organism: Origma solitaria; assembly: GCA_013397895.1. Taxonomy (NCBI): domain Eukaryota; kingdom Metazoa; phylum Chordata; class Aves; order Passeriformes; family Acanthizidae; genus Origma; species Origma solitaria. Next base: position 413,717 of record VZRL01012171.1, on the reverse strand, counting down.
GAAGCATCAGTAGTTTCTGCCTTATCGGTATGTGAACTGCTTTTTATAGACAAAGTAAAACTACGGATTTCAAGTGTGGAGTCCTTTTGTCTACAGAGAAAATACATTGCTGAAACCACCAGAAAGTACAAGCTTATGGAAGTATAAGGTAATTGTTTTAGTGGAATTTGTTGTTTCCCTGATGTAAATATGTCTGAAATCAGTTGTAGAAGGGGATCAGCATAAGATGGGTTGCTGGCAGCAGAGAATGTGAGTATGCTCAGTCCTGTAAAATCTGCTGTCTTGGGGAGAAACCTGAACATCACCATGAGTCATGTTAACGCACCTTCAAAAACTGCCAGAATTTGCTAACCAGAAGCTGATGGTTTCTTAAATGCAAATTGTGTGTTACCAACTTCTTTGGTGCATTTAAACTTCCAATAAACCAAAGTGCAAATCAGGAACATAAGAAAGTGTGACAGATGCTCTGAAAAATGGCATAATGCAGCATACATTGCCATGAGGTATCAGAAGAATTTCCTAAAACAATGCCTGTTTCATCCATGTCTAACCACTGCTGGTGGCAGGCTAAGGGAAAAGGAATGCCACAAGATGCTGAGCATGCCTAGTGCTTGGGACAAAGGGAGGTGACGGGGCCTCTGCTTTAGCAAAGTGCTTGGCCTTTCTACAAAACCCACTTCAAAGGAAAACTGACTTTCATTAGGACAAAATTTGAAAGAAAAATGAATGGAACAAGGCTGCTGGGCTTAAGTCACTGGAATAGCTGGTAGTGTGTAGGAGCTAAACCCTGTCACTGTGGAGTACTTACCAGCAGACAAAGCTGTGTGTGGATGGATGTGCTGGTTCAGTCCATGTGTCTGGCACAACATCACAGAAGTGTGTGCATTGCAGCGCATCATGTGAAGAGAAAAATCAGCTCCCCCTTTGGAGAAAAAAAGCTTATATAAAGAATAACTATTCTTTCATTTACAAAAAAGCCACAAAAAGCCCTGAAATACATAGAAGAGCAACAGTAGTGTTAATAAAGAAGTCATTCGCCTTCAGACCGATGTCCAGCTGTTTAAAAGCACTATGGATTTCTGAAAGGAAGAGGTTTATCTTGCACTCTTCAAGGCAAACAAGGGCATATGATCTCTTGACAATAGTCTTACTGCATGATTTCTGCTATGTTAAACTTCTCAGGAAGCATCTCCAGAATATGATCCAGGACATTCTTAACCTGCCCAGGACAATACAGCAGAGCTGACAGAAATCCCAGTAATCAACTCCTAAATTTCTGACTCTTTCAAGTCATTTCTTCAGAAGAGCCCAAATATCTCATTTTCTTAGATAAAAACCAGAGATGCTCCCTCCCTCACCTTTGCCACTTTTTTGGCAACAGTATTGAGAGGAATTACTGCAAACCAATTAACACTTACCAGCTTCTATTTAGCTTTACATTTTCAGGTAACATTGACCCTTGAAGTCATTGTCCCTGGACTTGGGGATGACTGCTATTACTAGGATAGACCCTGGAACTGTCTTGATTTTCAGTCAAGTGTGGTCAGTAGTTTGTATTTCTCTAGCACCTAAGAGCTTCCATCACCCCCTCCACCATCCACAAACCTTGCTGAGTCCTTGCTGAGTCCTTGCTGTCTCAGGCATTAGGCAAAACAGCACAGGCACACACATATCTCACCCCCAAAAAGAGCCTCTCTCCCTGCAGGCCTGCTCTGGAACTGAGACAGAACATAAATGAAGAGCAATTCATAACAGTACTAATGAGAAGGAATTGAGATCACGGCATTAATGCAGCTCAGCCTCCATTTCATCCCTGCTCTGGCAGACTTAATGATGAATGCCATATATTATAGCCCAGACTCCCAAAAGTGGATGGGAACTGTGCGTGAAAAGCACAAGCTCCCCCCAGGAGATGAAACAATGTTTGGCTACTTGCATGCAGAGCTGTCACATTTCCTCCTGCAAAACCTCCATGATCTGAAAGTGATAAGAGGAAAAAAAGAAAAAGAGAGTGCTCAGAGGAAAAGGAGTGAGCAAAGAAAGGGACAGACAAATGCAGAACCAGAGTGGCAGTCACAAGGGACTTTAATTAACTCTGGTAAGGATAAGGAGCTGAAGGCTCAGTCTCATCATATGCCAGGCTTTGGGGCATCTGGACATCGTTTCTCAGATCAACACTCAGAAAGGAAGATGCAGAAGACAGCAAGATCTGAAAGCAGAACTAGCTGAGATTTGTGATTACATTTTCCTTCCATGCTCCCTTATTTATTTAATCTCTTAAGCACATCACGCATGATGTTCCATGCTTAAAGCACATTCTTTTAAATTTTTCTGGAATGAGTTTGGCTGTGCTAATATATCTGTGTGTCTGATGTATCTTGGCTATGAACAGAATTACAATGTCCGAGTTAACTCCATATTAAGTGACAAAGCCTATCCTTGTATTAGGTTTGGTCTCTTTAACCCAGCATCTGATAGCTTATTGGTATTAATGTTATTGTTCTGCTAAACTCCGGGTTCTGTGGTGAGGTGCTGAAGCTAACAGATGGTGAGACAGCCTCCTTGGCCAGGTTTCACCTCTTCAGACTACCAGAAAACTAACTCCCTGAAACCTCCTCTTCTGTTACTGCTTGCAAGGGAAGTCTCTTGGAGCACCCACAGGGCTCCTGCTCAGATCAAGTGCCCAGGAAGGGAAGTGGTGGGAGAGTGCTGTGCTTGGGCTGCTCTTGCTGACATGGAAAGCCTGCGCACCACTGCTAGGCTGTGCTGTGCTGTGAATGCAGCAGAAAAAGTCAGGACTGCAGGCTAGGAGGGACTTCCTATGCTTGGCACAGGTGGGAAGGAATAGGAGAGCTGCCCTAAGGGGTTTTATCATGCAGGAGATGGGACAAAGGACAGAGGTCAAGACCAGACCCACCAATTCAACCAACCATGCCTTTTTTTTTTAGTAAGTTATTGTTGCTGCACTTGCTTATAAAAGCATTCCACAAAAAAAAAAAAAAAAAAAAAAAAAAAAAAAAAAAAGCAGAAACAACCAACAA